>VZTB01017986.1:616141-641941 GCA_013397245.1 Thryothorus ludovicianus
CTGTCCCGGTCCCTGTCCCGGCAGGCTCGGTGATGGGCCGGCCCGTGCCCAGCGCGGTGCAGGAGGGTTCGGTCCTTCTTTCGATCCCGATCCCAGTGCCGGGACGGATGGCCCCGGTGCCGGTCCCGGTGGCCGCAGTCCCGCCAGTCGCTGTCTCCGCAGCCGGCGGAGGATTTCTGGGAGCAGACCCCAAACCCCACTGATCCCCGAGCATTGGCAGCGCTGTCACCGCTCTGCCGGGGGACACGGCCGAGCTCGGGGTGCCCAGGGGTGTGCGGGTGTGTCGGGGCAGCTGCCGCTGCCTTCTCCAGCTTTTTAAAGGTTGATTGTCACTGCTGGAAACTAATGGAAGCTGGGAAACAGCGTGGGAAGGAGTGAACCAGGGAGAGGAGTGGGTTTGGAGAGGGAACTGTGGCACCTGGTTTGGTTTGGAAGGACCCTAAAGCTCATCGAAAGGAGCTGGCACAGCCTGTGCTGGTTCTATTCCCAATCAGGGGGTTTAATTGATAACAAGAGGGATAATGAGACGGATAGGATTCTGTGTGATGCTCACAGGCTGCCAGGAAATTTGAACTGAGAAATTAGAAATGTTCTGAAGAAACTCGAGAGGTGACCTGAAGAGAATAGGATGTGATTTGGAAAAGTAAAAGGAAAAAAGGGATTAAATATGAGGTGGTAATGGCAGCAGAGGAATTGGCACTGCAGAGGAGGGTTCCAGCTGGTTTTGGAGGATTACGTGATGCAGAGCAGGTCAGCAGGGCTGGGAGATGTCAGAGCCACCCCCAGATGTCCAGGGAGGGCCAGCACCAAGGACTGTCACCAGCACATCCCTGGGACGGGTCCTGGTGAGCTCTCCTGGGTGGGCTCCCCCAGCTGGGTGGTCCCGGGCCAGGTCTGCGCTCCCAGATCCTGGGGGCAGGGTGAGTTTCCCACGAGGCTGTCCCTTCCAGGAGAAACCCTGGAACATATAGTCTGAGAATTTGTGGGGTCCTCATCCCACACATCACAGCCATAAAGAATCCCATGGTGGCCTTGTCCTGCCTTTGGGGAGGAGGACGACCTTTTCCAGCCCTTCCTGGCCTTGTTTTCCTGCAGTCGGGGTTTTTTTGCCTTTAAATTCTGTGTCACAGACATGAGATTCCATGAGAGTCTTCTGTTTTCATTTAAGAAAGAAATGTTTCCCTAATATTTGGGAAGAGCAAAACTGGAAGCATCAAGCGCTGCCAACCCCAACAACTGAGGAGCAAAAAGCAAATAAACACAAATGAACCCTCTGTTCAAAACCCTGCAATTATTTTAGGAACATTTGTAATTATTTGAGTGCTTAGTGTTGTTACTGGTTTTCATAGAATCACAGAATATCCTGAGCTGGAAGGGACCCACAAGGATCATCAAGACCAACTCTTGCACCACCAGAATTCTGTTTTTCAAGTTGAAAATCCCAACCCCAATCCTACATGGATCTACCCACACTTGCAGCAGCCTCACCCCATTTTCCAGAGTCATGTAGGTTAATTTGAAGGTGAATTTCAGAGGCCAGGTCAGCCTGGGGCTGGGTCAGGGGGAAGATGTGATCTCTCCATTCCTGCCTTGATCTCATCAGGGATTTAGGCCAAAGCTTCACATTGAGAGATTTCTGCCTCCTAAAGCTGACCAGCATCCCACTAATTAAAAAGGAATCCCGTGTGATGATGGAATTAAAACATAATTAATAAATGGGATCCTCGCACCCAGTGGAGCCCCATGGCTGCAGTTTCTCCAGGATTTTATTTTAATTCCTCTTGTTCTGAGCAGTCCCTTCCCTTCCTCTGCCAGCCCTGAAAAACTTCATTACCTGGATGAAGAACCTCACAGGTTTAAGTTGTTTTTTTGTATCCCACCTGTGCTCCAAGAGTCCTGGTCCAGGAGAAGCAGGAGCCAGAGGGTGGGGAAGATGCAGAAGGGATCCCTGATGCTCTGGATGGGAAAATGAAGAGTTGAGAGGTTCCTGGAGAGGGTGGGCAGAGGCTGCAGAGGAGGAGAACACACAGAGGACATGTCTGGAATGACTTTTTCCTCTTTATTCCCAAACTTGCTGGGTTTTTTCCAGCATGGCCTTCCCATCCCAGCAGGATTTAACCACAGGTGGGAGGAAGCTGCTGTAGCTTGGGAGAGCTCCCTTCCCTTTGGAATGGGTACAGCTCTGCACAGCACAGGGCACTCGGTGGCAGGTCTGGGTGCCCCTCTCCCTGTGAATTCCACAGATCAGGGAATTTCCAGAGATGTAAAGCAGCTTTGAGCCCATCTCCCATTTACATTTTGGCAGCAGCTGCAATTCCTGCAGCGGCTGCAGAGTGGAGTTTAACACGTGTGACCTAAAAGCTTTGGAATTCCTGACTTTCTTTTGAGGAAAGCCATCCCTTGCTCTCTCAGTGATGTTCTCAACAACACGAGTACAATAAAGTCTCCTAAAACCTGAAATCCTGGCACTCCAACAGCACATCCACAGGCATTTACAAGCCCTTAGGAAGGAGAATCCTGATTTTATGGAGCCTCCATCCAGCACTGCAATCTCAATTCCTCTTCCTCAGTGGGATCTAAGATGTTCCATACCATCTGCTTTGCCTAAGACTGTTTTTGCAGTAACTGTGAGCTCACTCTGTCTATGCAGGAAAGGTATTTGTGTCCAGCTGCTTCCACAGGGGCAGGGATTGAGCAATAGGTTCATCTTACAAGAGCAAGATGTACAAAGGAATCACACCCATGGTTTTTTTCCTAGCTCTGCCAAGGGACTCTTCCAAGATTTTCCCTCTCAGGATGTCAAAGTGTCTCTGATCATTCATCTCCCCCTCTCATCTTGCTCCATGAATCCTCACAATGAACTCCAAGCTGCTCAGAGGAGCTGTGGCTGCCCCATCCCTGGCACTGCCCAAGGCCAGGATGGACAGAGCTTGGAGCAGCCTGGGACAGTGGAAATCATCCCTGCCCATGGCAGAGGGTGGGATGGGCTTTTTACAACAAGGAAAAAAAAAGTTGTGTTGACTCTTGCTGGGCTTATTTTCACATTTTTCCCCCTGCACTGCTGACTTTTAAGGACCAGCAGCACATTGACACCTCGTTTTCCTGCACGGATCAGGCTTTGCTCTGTTTGGAAGGAAGATGAGGCCTGGCAGCCCCACGATTCCATCCTGGAGCTCGCAGGAGGAGGTTTGGCCGAGGAGGCCGAGTTCAGCCTAAACACAACTTCATGCACAGGGGGTGAGGAAGATGCTGCTCTTGGTTCTGTTGTATGTTTATTTATATGTTATTTGGTGATAATGAGAACCAAATGCTCGGGGATCTATTCAGTTCTTAAACTTTTATAGACTCATTGTCTTGATTTTCAACTGTGCAGCCGTCTCCGAGCCCCTGCCTCCCCCGGAATCGTGGAAGTGCCGTCGGTGACCAGGCTCAGCTGTGCTCTTACTCATCCTGGCTGGAACAATGATATTCCACACCACGTTATTCAACCTCCCCGGTGCCTCCTGGCCCCCTCATCCCGACCCCTCGGCTCCCACATCCCGGGTCAGCCCGGAGCCGGCCAAGGCATTGTCCTGGGGGTGCCACTTTGGGGCTGTGCTGGTGCCAGGGAAAGGGGATACGATCTGTGCCTCGAGGAGCAGACGTGATCCATGAAAGATGCTCTGCCAGAGAGCCCGGAGCCTGCTCTGCCCCTCAGATCCCTCACCAAGAGGCAGGGAGCAGGAGGAGAAGGGGAAGGAGGGAGCTGCACCCTCACACTGAGCCTGACTGGGGAGCACGGGGTGGGGGCTCCTCTCCCTGTCCCTTGGCAAGGATTTCTCCAGCCTTCCTGGTGCCATGGTCTTGTTGGGCCCTAGGCTGGACTCTGTGATCTCTGAGCTCTTTTCTAACTCCATCCATTCCATGCCTCCCCAGGCCTGGAAAAGCACAGCCCGGGATTTGGGGCTCCTTGGGATGAGGTGGCACCCCACGGAGCCACACCCTGTCCAGGTGGGACCCCCCTCACCTGCACCATGGCTGCTCTCACAGCACAAGGGTTTGCAGCAGCTTTGCCACACCCTGAGAGCCCCTGCCAGTGCCTAAAGGGGCTCCAGGAGAGCTGGAGAGGGACCTGGGACAAGGAGTGGAGGGACAGGACTCAGGGAATGACTTCCCACTGCCAGAAGTACGTGGGATTAGCACCACGTTGTGGGCATGGGAAACTGGAACCTCAGTGTCACCACTTGTGTCTTCTCTGGGCAGGGGGAATTCTGGCAGGAGAGCTCCTGGAAATGCCCTGCCCCAGGTTGGTGGCCCATGTGCCCATTTCAGCTTCTTTGGCTTTTGCTTCTCTCTCCTTAGTGATGTAAATTCTGTGGATAACAATTTGAGCCTAAAGATGCAATTTCTGCATTAAGAGAGGCAAATTAAGAGAATAAAATCCTTTGCAGATGGAGCAGGGCCACAGTTCCAGCCCCAGTACAGAATCCCAGGATGGTTTGGGTGGGAAGGGACCTTAAAACCCATCCCACCCCCTTTTATGGGCAGAGACACCTTCTACCAGCCCAGGTTGCTCCAAGCCCCATCCAACCTGGCTTTGGACACTTCCAGGGAATCAGGAGCAGCCACAGCTGCTCTGGGCATCCTCTCCCAGGGAAGAATTTATTCCCAAAATTATGTCTAACTCTGCCCTCTGTCAAGTTGAAGCCATTCCCCCTTTTCCTGTCACTCCAGACCCTTTCCCAAAGCTCAGCTCTGGCCTAAACTCAAACTTTCCAGCATTTTGGGTAAGGCAGGGCGAGTCCAGCATTAAGAACTGAAGCCCTGGCTTAAAGAAGGGTAAATCCAAGGAATTCATATCAAAGCAGGAGCAGTCATAAGGAGAACATATGGAAGTGTCTTTTTCTGCTCACACTGATTGGAAACTGCATGCCCAGGCCCTGATCCAGCTACAGGACCCCACATCCGGGGCTTAGTTTCCAGGTGACCCAGGATTTCAGCGATTTCCAGCCTTGGGATTGTTAATGTGAGATGACAGCAATAACCAGGGAAGGAAAACCCCACGTGTTTGTTCTTCCCAGCGTGCCAGCACTTGTGGATTTAAGTGAGGAGAAAGATCACAAGGCTCAGACAGAATATCCTCCAGAACACAGCCCTAAAGCAGCAATTTCCTCTGCGGAGCCCATGTGAGATCAAGGCAGGATAAAGCACTCCATGTGAGCCTGGCTGAGGGGATTTGGGAAGGGGCAGGAGCCATTTGTTGGGGATGGAATAGTGAAGATTAAATTGGGTGTTACAGAGGGACCTTTCCAGAGGGAACAGCTCCAGCTCCGAGTGCCATTTGCCTTCACCTCTCCTCCATGAGGATACTCCTGGCTTTGGGAATGCAGCATTCCTAAGCTAAACCTGCTGATAGGAACATGTGCATTTCATCTCAGAATGAATAAAAAAAGGATTGAAAAACAGCAAACCCTGTAATTTTGGTGAGGAATAATTCCCATGCTCTTGGATGGAAGGGCCGATTCCTCTGGATCAATGGGATGGAAACATCTGCTTTGCCTCACCGAGATCTGAGGAGGTAAGAGCTGACAGTTCTGTGTGGGAATCTTTGCTATCTCGTTGTATATCTAAATTACATTAATTGACATCCAACGTTGATATTCCGGGTAATTCTCGTGGATCTCACAACCTTCTGTTTCAAATTCACAGTCTTCCACCACTCAAACTATTATTATTTTTACCAGTCCCAAGGGTGTGCTGGAGTCTCTTTGGTACAAATTAGAAAGGCTTTTATGAAAAACTCACAGTTTATGGAACAGAGGTTCCCGTTGGCTTGCTGACCCCGAGGTAGTGACAGCTCCCACCGGAGCCTCACCCACAGTGGGGGTTTTAGCATCGCTCCCAAGGCAGCTCGGGAGCTGACACGGGGGGAGGAGCAGCAGCAATTTCCCCCAAGAGGGACAAAAAAAGCCAAATGTTGACAAGTTTATGAGTACAAACGTGTCAGGGGATCTCCTGGCAGTGAGGCTTTGCTCCAAGCCTGTGCTGGGTTTACCTGGGGCTGGGTGTTCAACCTGGGCTGGGCTCCGAGCCGTGGGAGAAGGGATTTGGGGGAGGCAGAATTCATTCTGCAAGGAACAAGAGTGGGAGAGAAATGACCCAAAAATCCCAACCCAAATAATTCTATTAAAAAAAAAAACAACAAATTCAATGAGTTTTGGTGATAAGATCAAGGGAGAGAAGAGGGTGGTAGAAAGATGCTGAGCATGGAGGAAGAGGAGTCACAGAATTCCAGGATTTGCTGAGCTGGAAGGGACCCACAGGATCATCCAGTTCAAGCTCTGGCCCTGCACAGACACCCCAGAAATCTCACCCTGTGCCTGGGATCACTGTCCAAGCACTCCTGGAGCTTTGGGAGCATCAGGGCCGTGCCCATTCCCTGTGGAGCTTTCAGTGCCCGACACCTTCTGAGGAAAAAACTTTTCCCTAAAATCCAACCCGAACCTGGCAGCTCCAGCCTTCCTTTGGGTCCTGTCCCTGGTCACGGAGAGCAGAGACCAGAGCTCAATGGGAGCCCTTGGAAGGGTCACAGTGAGTGTGAAGGGTGAGCAGGAACCCCAGGCAGCAAACCCAATCCTCCCCAGCTCGTTCCCACCAAGGACTTCTCCTCGCTGCAATTAAAGATGAATTAATAAAGACACGGATTTTTCTGTGGGGAGAACACATCAGTGAAACCTTGATCTTCCTCAGGTACCAAAACAGATCCAAGGCCACGATCCAAAGGAGAAACCAGGAAAAGCAGAACAAGGGAGAAAGAAATCACCGAGTAAAACGCATCTGGCTCACAGCACCCATGGAAATCCCTACAAACCCACCTTCCACAGCCCTTCCAGGCTCTGCTGGGGCAAAGGGGGCTGGAATGAAAAATTAATTGTAAGCTGTTACTTAACACAGATTTTGAGACAAAAAGAAGAGAACAAAGGAGTCCTTCAGGCAAAAAATGTGGAAAATGACGATCATTAATAACGTCAACTCCTCACTCCAGGATTTTCATCAGTTGGCTGAGGTGGCATCACATTGTCAAGTCTCAAAAGCCATAAACACACCCAAAAAACCTGACTGATCCCAGAAAAATAAATGCAGAATTCACCAACATCAGGAGCTCCAGTTGAAATGCATCCACAGCATCCAGACTTGGAAAGGCCTAAAATCACCCTGGAGTTTCCTGGTAGGTGGAAAAGACCCTGAAACTGCATCCCTGAGAGGAGGAATCCTCCCTTCAGAATCCTTAATCTCCCATGGTCAAGTGTTGGTGTGAAAAAGAAGGATCTCAAGCACGTTTTTAGAACCCTGTTTCTGGATTTCCAAGAATCTCAAGTTCTCCTCTGCTCAGGGAGGATGGAGAAGCTGCAGGAGGTCTGAAATCGTTCAGAAATGCACATTTGCAAATGATCCTTTTCCTTTCTGATAACCCAGAAAGCAGGAGCTGGTGTGCCATCGATTAAACTATAAAAAAAGACATAAAAGAGGAATTCCTAATCCACATCCAGAAGGGTTGAGGTTCAAAACCCAGACCCCACCCAGGATTTCAGCATCTGGAGAGTCCCATCTCGCACCTCAAAACATTCCCAGGCCTGGACTTTGATTTGGGTCTGCAGCCCTCTGTGTTCTTTTCTCGGGGGGGTGCAGCATTTTCCAGGCTCTTTCCAGTAGAATTCTTTCCATGCTGCCCATCACAGTTTTTATGGAGTCACGAGGCAAATTTACAGCTGAGAAACTTCTCCTGGGCCCCACGCTGCCTCCCAGCTTTGATGTGAGCAGCCCTATAGCCATGAAAATTCACATCCACTTAACTCAAATCCCTGCTAATCAAATCCTTGGGAATCAGCCGCACGTTCTTGGGTGCATTTGCAGCTGCTGCAGCACTTTGGGCACCACGTGGTCACCAAAACTCTTCCCTGGGAGCTCAGGAGTGGCATCACTGCTCCCCAGGCACCAGGAGGTTGGTGAGAATGAGAGGTGGCACCAGGATTGCCAGGATACATCCTGCCAGCAGCATTCCCAAGGGAAAAGCTCCCAAACACCCTCCTGAAAAGGCTGATGCTGCATCCCAGCACTGGTGACCAGCCCAGGCCCTTGCAGGACCCTTTTGTGCAGTTCCTAAAGCCCAGCTGGGGCAGGGCGCTGGGAACTTTAGGGCACTCCCAGGAGGAATCACTCAGGAATTGGGAATCACCTGGGCTGTAATTGCCTGCAATGGACAACCTGGGGCTCCTGAGGCCTCCTGGGGACAGGCTCCAGTGGGTGCTTTCCTGTCAGGGGGGCCAAACACCTCTTCCATCCTCTCTGGGCACCCTGTGCCAGGGCCTCAGCACCCTCACAGCCAGGAATTCCTTCCCAATATCCCATCCAGCCCTGCCCTCTGGCAGTGGGAGCCATTCCTCGTGTCCTGTCGCTCCATCCCTTGTCGCAGGCCCCTCTCCAGGTCTCCTGGAGCCCCTTTAGGCACTGGAAGGGACTCTGAGATCTCTCTGGGGCCTTCTCTTCTCCAGGTGAGCACCCCCAGCTCTCCCAGCCTGGCCCCAGAGGCGCTCCAGCCCTTGGAGCAGTTC
This sequence comes from Thryothorus ludovicianus, assembly GCA_013397245.1. Taxonomy (NCBI): domain Eukaryota; kingdom Metazoa; phylum Chordata; class Aves; order Passeriformes; family Certhiidae; genus Thryothorus; species Thryothorus ludovicianus. The sequence continues at coordinate 624,733 of VZTB01017986.1, forward strand.
CATGGCCTGCTCTGGAGTGTCCAGCAGCTCCAGATCCTTCTGGTTTGGGGGTTCCAGAGTTTGAGGCAGCTCTGTGGCAGGGCAGAGGGACAGAATCCCCCCTTCCTGCTGCCCCCCATCATCACCCCCAGCCCCTCTCACTGTGACCCACCAGCTCCTAAACTCCCTCTCCTGCCCCTCACTCTGTGCCTGGATTCCCCAGCACAGCTCCTGCCTCCCGCACCAATCTGGCTTTTTAAAACATTTTTTTTCCATCCCCAACCAATTTCTTCCCCTTTTCCTGGTTTTCTTTCCAAGCAGAGGGTTTCCAGCTCGGGATGGGGATGGCCACAGTGTGACTCCAGAGCTTTATCCCGTGGCCTTTCCCAGCCTGGCACGCAGCGCTCAATTTGGAGCGCGGTGTCCTCGCTCTGTTCCATGCCGAGCTCCGTTGTCCAGAGGAATTAATTCCAGATTATGTGTGGGTGTGGACTTCAGCTGGGCAAAATTTGGATACCCTGGTTGAGTCATTATTGTCTGATGAATCTCTTGGTGACAGCCTTCGCCCCTATTGTTCTGAGGTGAGCCCCGTGGCAAGAAATGTGAAAGCAAGAAACAAAAGAATATAAAGAAAGGTTACGAAATCAAATTCAGTTAAGGCAGGGTTATTGTCCCTCCATCCCGCCACTCCGGCCTCCAGTTGGGATTGGATTTGGCAGGAAAACAACCCCCATGGGACAGTGGCTGGGGTTTAGAGCAGGTTCTGGGGGGAGCCCGTCCCTGTGGGACCCTGGTGGCCCCAATGACACAGCAGAGACAGGGAGGAGGAGTTATCATCAATTCTTAACATTTTATTTCTTTACTGGGTTAAACAAGGAGCAGAGAAAACCTCGGCCCCAAAATACAACAGAACTGAAAGCATTACAGGTACAGAGACTATTGAACACAGAGAGTAGTAGGATAATATTTTAATACAACTGAATTATAGCATGGGATTGTGTTTTTGTTGGGTTTTTTTTGTTTGTTTTTTGTCAAACCAGTTTGGAAAATAAATGTAATAGGAACTAGTGCAAAAAAGTTCTAAACATGAAGCACAGTGTATAAAATGGCATAAGAAAACTGTCCCCTCGAGGACACAGTCACTTTCTTATGACAGAAGGGAGAAAGAGAAACAGAAGGGGGGTGGGAACAGAGGGAGGGTCCAGGAGGCGGAGGAGGAAAAGCTGGAAAGAAAGAGAAACCGGGCAGGGGGGATTAGAAAGGATACTTTGACTTCAGCGATGTTGGTTCGTGTTTCACCACCACGCACTGCTCAAGGACCTCGTTGGGGTCGGGCCCAGCTCTGTCACCACCCACAATGGCACAAGCACTTGAGAAGGGTTCGGGCACCGCAGGGTCCCCAAGGCAGGAGCCCAGCTCCGGAGGGACAAGGGCACGAGGGGCTGGGGGCTCCTCCTCCCTCCCTCCCGAGCACGGCCTTGGCTCCCTCGAGGACCAGCACATGGAATTTGTTCCCAATTTCCGTCTCCCTTTTGAAGGCATCCTGAGGCCGTGTCCCGACAGGAGGCTCGGAGGAGCTGGGCTCAGCTGGAGTTGGAACAGAAAAACCAAACCAAGCCTCCATCAGAGGGATGGCTGCGGATCCCCAGGAATTCCTCCCAAGCATCAGCATCCCTGATCCCCACGGGGAAGGTGTCCCTGCATTCCCAAGGTGTTATCCCAGCCAGGATTCGCTCCAGCCTGTTCCCACATGGAGCCACCCATCCTCCTGCCCTGGAGAAACTGGCTGGATGCTATTTTAAGGAGAGCTGGTTGGAATTCCTTATAAATTGCTATTCTCTCCCAATCCGCTGCCACCCGTTCCAACTGTGCAAGCAGAAAAAGTGTGATTGATAACTTTTTCTTCTTTTTTTTTTGGAAAATGAAAGGTTTTGTGGGAAAGGACTGTTCTGGATGCATTTCTCAATTTGCAAAAAAAAGAAAAAAGAAAAAAAAATTGGTCATAATGATCAATCTGGCTTGTTTTGACAAGTTTCAAAATTAAAAAAAATCACTGTCTGGCTCTTTTTGTCTTTTTGTTTTGCAACTCAGGCATGTCCAGTTCCCAAATACATTTAAAAATGGCAAAACCAACCCCAAATTTCATAAGCCAAACCTAATTCTTGGGGTTTTTTCTGTTGAGTTTCAGTTTATAACAAGCAGAGTTGTCGACTTTCTGGGCTGAAAAAGGATCATCCTGAAGTGCTAAAAAGGCTGGAAACTGCTCCTGGCCTGCCTGGAACACAGGTCCTGGAGATGTGGAGCAGGAAAGGGTGGAGGGGCTGGGCTCAGGAACTCACCCATCTCTGCCCAGGCCTTTAGAGGGGCTGAGAGCTTTGATAAAACCCCAACAACCTTTAAAATTTATTATTCCTTATTTTTCTATAATCCTCAATTAAAAATGGTCCATCCCCTACCACAGCATTCCCTCTGCTTCCTTCCACAGAGACATGCAGGGCTGGGAGGTCACCCAAAGAGCCACCTGGAGCCAGAACACCCAGAAAGAGCTGCTAAAATCCTTTTATTCCTGGAATAAAATGGACTCGTGGTGGGGGAACGGTGCAGCTCCAGGGCTGCTGTGATCCAGGAGCTCTGAGCAGGGAGAAGGGATGATTTTGGGGATGTGTGATGGTGGTACTTCCAGCTGGGATGCCCATGAGCTAACTTTTGGGCTGGGGGAGATCCTTAACATCCAACCTGAACACCAGACTTGGCTCTCCCCAACTTTTCCAGCCTAGTTTGAACCCCCAGGGATGGGAAGCCCCAGGGAAGCACAAAAAGCTGATACACAGAATTCCCTGCTTGTTTTGGGTTACAATGTAAGATGTAGCCAAAAGAGAGGTGGGGCAGTGTTCTTTACATTCTCCAGGACTCAGACCTGGTAACAGCCCTGGGAAGCAGCAGCCACCCCGTGGGGAGCCCTCAGGTCTCACAGAATGACCCACAAAATCCCATCATCCCACTGGGAGATGCTCCACCCAGGGGGAGGAGCCAAACATTCCTACCTGGATACAATCTGGAACACCACGGGAACGCTACCACTGGATTCCCAGAGGACTCCAAAACCACCACTGGACCTCCAGAGAAGGACCAGACCCTTCCAGGATTGCTGCTTTGACAGAACCACATCCCTCACTCCAACGGGACTGCAGCCACCATTTCATGGGGCTGCTGCCACCACCCTGACCCACAGGGTGCCGGGTCATGCTCTGACTCTCAGTCTGAGCCAGTGTTTCTGTGCTACTGCCCTTTAATTTTCCCATTAAATTGTAGTTCTGACTCGGAATCTCCTGCTGGTTTGCTTTCAAACTACTGCGCTGGCCCATCACTGTCTGGCAGAATGCAGGAATGTTTCTGTCCTGACTTTGTCACCACCAAGCCCTATAGGCATTCCTTTCCTGGATGGTGGGAATGGCATTAGGATGAATCACAAGCTGAGGGTAACCTGGGCTATGGGACCTCACTCCAAAATCATGGAATCCCAGACTGGTTTGGGTTGGAAGGGACTTAAAGCCCATCCAGTGCCACCCCTTGCCATGGGCAGGAACACTTTCCACTATCCCAGGTTGCTCCAAGGCCCATCCAACCTGGCCTTGGACACTCCCAGGGATGGAACAGCCACAGCACTTCCAACCAACCACAACAACCATCCCAAACCAACACTCCCAGTGCCACCAGAGACCAGGAGGCACCTGCAGAGCTCAGCACAGGGACACTCCATGGCCTGGCCTCGCAGGATCCTGCCCAGGAGCAGCAGATATCTGGGATTTTCCCTTTATTCCCTTCCTCCAGGCGGCAGCCGAGCATCTCCCAGCCCCGCCCGCGGCCCTGAGTGGCAGTGAATGAACTGCCCTGACATCTCCTCTTGAAGCAAAGCAAAATGTGTTGAAGAAAAACCAGTTCCAGATGTTCTCCCAGTGTTGCCAAGTTACTCAACATGTTCTGCTTTAGTTGTCAGATGCTTTCAAAGCGATTTCCCTAACTCCGAGCACGAATGGTGAGGGCTCTCCCTGGGAATCTTCTGCCTGGGGCTACCATGGATCTGTATTTTCATAAGAAAAAGACTCAGCTAATGATTAATGTTCCCCAGAGGAAGCGGGGCCTTTCTTTGGGATTTTTCTTCAGTTATTTTTAATTAATTTGTACAACTGGCAGCTACATGAAAGTGCAAAACCCGGGAATAATGCTGGACCTGACTCTCTTTGCTCCCTCTCTCTGCCCACACCTGGAGCTTGTGGAGACATCATCATCCCTCACTTCCCTGGGGATGAAAAACCCCCTCACCAGGGAGGAATCACTGCTTCCCACTGGGACTTTCCTTTGAGCAAAGAGAAATTTGTCTACTGAAGGAAAAGTTGAGTTTTACAGATTACTCCCAACATGGGGCATCTTTTTAGGGAGACGAGATAAGATCACTGGATGAAAAGGACAAAGCCCTTTGGGTTTAAGTTCCTGGTAGGATAAATCATTTAGAGCTCATGTTTTCCAAGGTGGCTTTGGGAATGTGGAAAGCATTTGGGATTGCAAAGGGACCCTGCTCTGGTGGACACAGGGATGGGGTGAAGCATCCCTGGACACACGGGGCAAGGAAGCCCTTCCCCTCCTTATCCAAGCATGCTCCCTCCTTTTCCAGGCACATCCCCTCCACTTGGTAATAAAAATAATGCCAGTGGTGTTAAGTGAGACAATGTCACTGTCTGCTTCCTGGGCTGTTCTCTCAGAGAGCAAAGCCAGAGCACTGAGGGATGGAGGATTAGGAGGCTGTAATGTCAGACCAAAGGCAGGAATTTTATCCGACGGGCTCCTGATGATGGACTGCTCCATACACCGCTTCCAGCTGCTCCTGCTCTGGGAACAGTCTGGTCTGGATCTGTTTAAGGAGATTGGCAAAGTGTTGAATGCAGCATATGGTGCCCTAAAACCACAGAACTTATTGACAGCAGCCCAAACTTGCTAAAGAAAAGATTTCCTTCCAAAGCTTCGCTCTGGGAAGACTCAGCACTTTGCTCCCACTTGCAGCAGGTAAAGCACATCCCACATTCCCAGAGTGGATTGCATCCCATGGGCTCTCCCTGGCATCTCGTCCTCTTGGGAATATCCCCCAGGAGCTGTGGCCTGGAAAATGCATGGATCCCCTGCCCTGGGGGCCTCCTCACTCCCAGAGGATGGAGCTCAAGCCTCCCCAGTAGCCGCTCAAACCAGCCCAGCTCTGAACTGGCTCCACTTCCCAATTCACTGGGACACAACTCGCACTCCTGACCTCCCAAGGGAAGCCTCCAGCTGGTGTTGGGAAGGTGAAACTGCTTTTCACAGCTCCCAGGTTATCCCAGCAAATCCCTGTCAGCACTCTCTGAAGATGACTTGGGTTGTGGGATCTCAATTCTGCAGCTCTGTGAGAATCATGGAATGGTTTAGGTTGAAGGATCTTAAAGCCCATTCTGTTCCACCCTCTGCCATGGGCAGGGACACCTCCTGCTGGACCAGGCTGCTCCAAGCCCTGTCCAACCTGGCCTTGGACACTTCCACAGCTTCTCTGGGAACCCCACATCACCCGTCACCAGCCCCAAGCCTGATGTTCCATCACCACCAGCAGGACACAAAGGTTTGGGGCAGGGACAAGGACACACATCCCTCAGGATGGTGCCGGGTCTGGATGTGGTGCAGGAACTGAGGCCACCCTGTGCCTGCCAGCACTGCTCAGTGTCACACATGACAAAATGAACAGGGCCAGTGAGTCAGGGCCACCTGCTGACACACCACACTGGGCCACTCTCTGATGAGTCGCTCCAAGATTGGACACAGTCTATCTCCCAGAGAGGCGCCTGGAATTAGCTTAACTCTTGGCAGTACAGGAGAAATCTAATTTCCTTCGGGATCCGGCTGTCTGGAGGCAGGGATGGGGCTGTGCTCCCTCCCCTGGCCTGCCTGGGAGCTTCTGCTCCTCGTCAGAGCAGCTCCACAACTCTCTGCTCGCAGAAAACCAAGGGATTGGATCCTGGTTTGCAGAACTGCTCCGTGTCCAGCTGTTCTGATTGGTGTAAACTAGGCTGAAATTATATGGATGTCATGAGGAACAGTCAAATGAGAGACATCCTACTTTTTGGGTGGCAATAGCAAGAGAATCTGCTTAGGAAACATTCTCTATCTTCCATGAGCACCACCTCTCCCACCCCAAAAACCACGGGACAATGGGATCACAGGCCTCATCTCTGCGGGACTTTGGGAACAGGCAACTGGTGTGTGTAAACATCACCCCAAAGCTCTGAGATTCAAGTCAAAGCAGGAATCAAACATTCAGCTGCTTCTCAGAGCCTCTTTGGTCTGGAAATGGGCTGGAAATGTCAGGAAACCTGTGCTTCCCACGAGATGCCCGGTACTTCCTTCTTCCAGCCAGGCAGGAAGTAGCTTTGCTCATGGGGCTCTGCTCACGGGGCTCTGCCTGGTTTTACTTCACCTCAACAGACCAGAAACCACAAAACTCCTACAGGTCATCATCTGGGACTTCTTGCACCCTCACAGGGATCTGGGATCAATTTGGGATGCAGCAGAACATTCCTCCTGCTCCATCCCTGTCTCCTGCATTGATCCATGCAGGGCTCTGCTGTAGGTTCCTGTCAAGAGCCAGCCTGGAAACAGAGGGACCATCCCAGCTCCTCTGGGAGCAGGGAGTGGGTTCACACCCAACTTGTGACCTTGTGCTAAAGCACCCTCTCTTCCTTCCCTGCCCACACCCAGGACAAACTACAGCCCCTGGTGCCCGGCCCGGAGGCACCACCTCGCACTGCCCATGCTGGGAACAGTTCCGGTGGGTGGGAGGAGAATTGGGAGTTTCCTAGGAAGTGATCTGGGGATCAGATCCTAAGGATCTGATCTTTGTTTGGGGTTGAATCCCTGGATATGCTGAGCTCAGGTTAAAAAACCACCCCAAGTGAGCCAAATGAGGCTGCACCAGCCAGCACCTTGCCCGGCCAAGTCCAGCTGGGCTCCCAGAAATTTCCGGATCTGGGGGCATCCATGGATTGAAACTATTCACAAAAATGCTCCTCCCTAGCTGGGCTTTATTAGTGCCTCTTTGTGTGGGAGACTCTCCCTCCAAGCCAGATTTCTCCAGCCCGTTTGCCCAGTCCTCCTGCCATCCAGTCAATGATTTGTAGCTGGGAAGGATGGAAGGATGCCTTTGGGATTCCCTGCATCCAGCTGTTGCCACGTGGGAACCCTCTCCCTCACAGCCTGTGTGCTGCTGGAGCCACATCTCCCCTGCTCCTCACTCAGACCAGTCTCACCAGCCAGGGAGGACAACAAAAAAAGGTTACACCAAATCATCAGGACACTTGGCAAAGTGGGATGTGGGAATGCTGGGGACATCACTCCTGCTCCATGCCTCCTCCCTCTCCTCCTCCTCGCACAGAGGAGCAGGAAAGGCCAGGCTGGAGGAGCAGGTTGGGATGCAGTGAGACCAACCCCGAGTGGTACCACAGTGCAGTGTCACAGCGTCCCACTCCTATCCCCAAACGCCATCCGTGTGGCAGCGCCGCGCTGGGGACACTGCGCCCCACCGGGCCGGTTCTGCCCCGAGCCGGCGGCTTTTCCCTGGGACAGGAATGGGCCAGGCTGTGCCGGGAGGCGCCGCCCCTCCGCCTGCTCCCTCGGGATTCACAGACCCAGGAGAAAAGGAACGAGGGCTGGGCTGGGCCGACCGTCAAACCTCGGCACGGCGCGGGCGGGGGAGGCGCGGGCGCCCAAGGCACTCGCGGCAGCGGCCGGGGGACACTCGGCAGTCCCATGGGGACACCCTTCGATTCCAAGGGACCCCTCCCCTCGGTCCCCCCGCCCCCGTGCCGTTCCTGCCCGTCCGGCGCCTGCAGGGCCGGGAACGCTGCCCCTGCCCGAACCCTTCTGGCGCCGGGTCCCGCAGCCCTGTGCGCGTTAGAGACTCTTCACCACGGGGATGCCCCGCGCGAGCAGCTCTTGGGGGATGTGCGGGGGTGCGTGTGCGCCACCCCCAATCCCGTGCCTCCCATTGGAGGAATAGCATGTGCCCCCCTTATGGAAAAAGATCTGGCGTTCTCCTTTGGAGGTCGGCTTTGCCCTCTGCGTCATTCGTCCCGTGCCACGCTCTCCTCCAGGGCGGGCGGGGCCTCCAGGCCGAGCCCCCCGGCGCCGCCGTGCACGCTCGAGAAGGACACCATGGTGTGGAGGAGCATCAGGACCAGCACGCACAGTCTGATCCTGCTGCTGCCGAGGCGAGACCCCGCGGAGACCGGCAGCAAGGACGGGGAGCGGGGCTGGTGGTACTGGTGGTGGTGGTGGTGGTAGAGGTGGTAGTGGTTCTGCCTCTGGTGATGGAGGTGGGGGTCGTGGCGGTGGAAATGGAGCGACTCTGACGCCGTGGATTTGGGGGATGTGTCCTCGTTGCTGTCTGGGGGGTGCTCGCAGGAGTCCCATTGCACCTCGCAGCACTTGGCCTCCTCGTCGGGCAGCTGGTTCTCCAGCAGCCCTGCGGGAAGGAAGGAAGCAGGAACAGGGTCAGAGGGACACTGAGGTGAGGCTGCACAGGAAGCGAGGCCTGGTGCCCACCAGCTGTGGGATAGGCACACCGCAGAACCAGGACACCCAGACACCCCCTGGGACTGGCCCCAGTGCGTCTGTGAGCCTGCACGCACCAGCAGGGCGAGCTGGGGGCTCCCCAAATCCTGCACACAGCAGTTCAATATCCCCACCTTGCTTTAATCCATCACATCCTTCCATGCTTTAGCTTTCAGTCAGACTTTCACCTCCTGTGCTGAGACATTGCTGTGTCCCCATTAACCCCTTATTGGAATGACCACGTTTTGGCATCAGGCAATGCTTCCACACTGCCCCTCCTCCTCCACACCCGGGAAGCGGCTTGGAAATCCCCCAGGGCTCACCATCACCCCGCCCCGTGCCCGCTCGGGGTGTGAGCCCGGCCCTCCTTACCCGTACAGATGAAGCCAGGCAAACCTCCATAGATCAGCTCGTCATTGTCCGGTAACACAAAGGGGCACCTGGTCTGCACCTCCAGGCAGTATTGCTTGCATGGGATCCGCTGCCGGCACTGCTGCTGGGTCACGTTGAAGTACTCGGAGCACAGCCACGCCTTGTAGACAGCCTGGGTGAAATCATGGAGAGGGACAGGTCACTTCCCAGGCATTGGGATAGCTGGAGCATGGCAGGGGCGAAAGGGGAAAGGGGACAGGAGAGCTCCCAGCCCCTGTGGGAAATGTGTGTTGGATTCAAACAAGCCACTGGAGTGTAACAATGCTGGAACTCATCTGTCCAGCTAAATCCACCACAAAAATAAAGCTAATTACCACGTGAAATAATGTCCCCTACAGACAGGCATCGTGACAGATTCTGCCAACATCAGTGACCCAAGAGCTCAGTCCGTCACACAAAAATTCAAACGCTGCTTATCACCCATCCCAGAGCATCCTCCTCATCCCCAAGACATCCCATTGCTCTCCTGGGAAGGGGAGGGATTCTCACCTCCTCTAAAGTCCTCTGAAGTGCCTTAGCCCCCATCAGCTCTGGCCATGGGACAGCAAAACAGATCATGGGCTGGTCTTTACAGGAAATTTCCTGCTGGAAAAGCTGCTGGACAGAAGCAGCTGGGATGCAGCACATGCAGCCACTGCACCCCGGGCTTGTCCCTCTCTGCCACCAAATAACACCTTCCTCACCTTCCCCACCTGGTCCTGGGAGAGATTCCCAATTCTCTGACATCTGCAACTTCTGCTGTGCCATTTCTTCTGGCTCAAGAGGGAAACTTGTTCGTTTTCCATGGATGTTCTGGCACTGGGATGTACCAGTAGTGTACAGGTGTGCTCTGTTCACCTTTCTGATTCCTCAAGCTGTGCTTGGCAACGTTTCCAGAAGCAAGAGCACCCTGGGGGTTCAGCTGTGACTGCAAGGCTGTGCCACATTCCCTGACTCTCCAGCCTGTCCAGTCCTGCGTTTTCCTCTTCCCTTCTCACCTTCCACAAAACCCCCAAAATCGTCCCAGAAATCACTCTCAAATCGTCCTAAAAATTGCCCCAAATACCACCTCAAAAATCACACCCAAAACCCTGAAAATCACCAGAAATCACAAAAAAAAAATAATCTTTGGTACCCAAAACCCCCTCAAAATCGCCCCTAAAATCNATTGCCCAAGTTACGACCTCAAAAATCACCCCAAAATCGCACCCAAAATCCTGAAAATCACCAGAAATCACAAAAAAAAAAAAATCTTTGGCACCCAAAACCCCTTCAAAATCGCCTGTAACATCACCCCAAACAATCGCCCCCAAAACCACCCAAAATTTATCCAAAGACCCCAAAGCCTCCAAATTTCCCTCAAAACCACCCCCAAAACCCCCCAAATTACCCTAAAAAATCATGCAAAAATCATACCAAAAACTCTCAAGATCAACCCAAAATTGCCCCAGATACCACTCAAAAATCGCCCCCGAAACACCCAAAGTCACCCCAAAAAGCCCCAGAATTGGCTTTGACACTCCCAAAATCCCCCAAAATCCCTCGTGTGCTTGTGCTCATGGCAGACAGCCAGGATGGCCTCAGTCACAACCACATTCCCAAATTTCCCTTTTCTCCCCAGCATGAGGCACGGGGGAAGTTTTGTCTCCACTGGCTGGAGCAGAGAACGAGGGAGAGCTCCCTTTTCTCCTGGTGTGCACCATTCCTCAGGCTCCACGAAACCCGTGGCACTTCCAGCTCATCCATGAACTCACGTGGGCACGAGTGACAGCATTCCATCCAGGCTTCCAGCTTCCTTTGAAGCCAGCTAGGAAGGGCTCCCTGTGATTCAAAGGGAATGAGTTTCCCTCCTTGGCATGCTTAGAGAAATCCTATGCTCCTCCTTCCAGCTGCATTTTCATTTTCTGGAGGCTTTAAACCCATCACTTTTTATTTCCCTGTTTCCCCATTTTTTATTCGTTTGGACCATGGTGGTGTGTCAGGATTAAAGCTGGTTGGGAAACTCTTGGCAGGCTGTTTTAGTTTGGTTTTCTTTTTTTTCCTGGAAAATGCCAAATCGTGAAACCCAGAATTTTCACAGAATTACTTTAGCTTTGGTGAAACTTTCATCCCAAAACGTTTAACGGGCACGAGGACACAATTTATGGAGTGAACCACTTTGGAGCAGTCCCCAGTAGTGTGGCCAGAGCTCTCCCCTGGGATGTGGGAATGCAGGTGCTTGTTCTCCTTGTCCTGCTGGATGTTAATTACTGGGACACAGTGGAACAGCTCCAGAGGATGGAATGATTCTGCAGAGTGTGAGCACACAAGCAGGAGAGTTTCGAGGTCTGGAGCTGCATCCCTGAGCATGTTATCCCTGGAAGTGCCCAGGGCCAGGCTGGAGGGGGCTTGGAGCACCCTGGGATGGTGGAAGGTGTCCCTGCCTGTGGCAGGAGGTGGGATGGGATGGGTTAAGGTCCCTTCCAACTCAAACCATTCCATGACTCCACAATCTGCCCAAGCTAATTCCCCAGAGCCGAGGAGGAAGAGGCCATGCTCCAGAGGAGCCACAACCCCCACTGCAACACGTGCCCTCCCTGATGGCCTCTGCTCCCCTGGGGACAGTGTCGGGATCAAGGAGACAGGGGGACAGCAAGGAGGACACAGCAGGACCCCTCAGTGGGTGGCACATGGCCCTCTGTAAGCACGGTGAGTTTTCCTCCGTTGGGAAAGCAGGACCTGTCACTGCTGCCATGGAACCTCAACGGGATGTAAAGGAGGGTTAGAGAGCTCAGGGGACAGTGACACCTTACACTGGTGGCACACAGCCTGTAGGGGTGTAAAACAGGCTCCAAAGCACCCCCTGACTGCCCAGGATTTATCCAGACAGGCCATATCCTTATTCCAGCCTGAGGACTCACGTCCCTGCCTGGACATGACGCTGCTGTTTCCACACGCTCCAGACACACTCTGGAGTAAATCTGAAGCTAAACAGAGAGAGGCCTTATTAATGACCTTAATTATTTGGGCTGCCTTTAGAGCAACAAGGAGAGAGTGTCCTGAGAACACCGTGACCCTTGGAGCACCCAGCATGAGGGGATGGATGAGCTTCTCCTTCCCCTGGTGACCATCCAGGATTTTGGACAGCTGCTGTGGGTGACCTGCTTGAATTTGAACTGGCTGAAGTCAGGCAGGTGAATTCCCCCCAAAGCCATGAAGTTTTCAGGATTAAAATCTGGATGGATTAACTAAACCACAACCAGCCTGTAGCTGAAAAGGAGCTGGATGGATATCATTGGTGTGCCCAGCCCCATCTGGGATGGACATCCTGAATCCATCCCTCCAGCTCAGCCACTTTTCCAGCCTTCATCTGCCTTAGGATAAAGATCTCCATCAGTGGGACTTCCTCGTGTTTCCCAAGGAGGTTGTTTTACAGCACTTATCTCGCTGCCTACAAGTTTTCCTTCATACTTGACCTACATTTTTCCATCCAAAAGTTCACTCCCTTCAATCATTCCCTCCACCATTCCCTCTCCCTGCTCCGTGTTTACACATCTCTAATATTTGCAGATGTCTCACGCTCCCCCTTTAGTCACAACTCAGGCGAGCTCGGCTGATTTACTCATTCCCATTTCCTGCCAGTCTTCTTTCCCAGCTCCAACTCTCTCCCACGCTGCTTCCCTGATCCCAGTCACATCCCAGCTCCCACCTGGGCTCACATGAAGCCAGGCATGGAGGGTACACCGAGTGCTCCAGCAGAGGACTTGTGGGTGTCACCTGAGCTGTCCCAGCTCCACATTTAGGTGGAACAGATTTCCCAGAGCTTTGTAGGAAGCTGCTTGGGCTCATCCTGCTCTCCTGTGGAAACAGAGCTGGAACAAGGAGGCTCTGCATGGATCCTCACATATTCCCCTTAAAAATGTTTGTGATGATTCTCATCAGGGAAGTCTGGCAGAGGGTTGGGAGTCACACACAGGGACATTCCATGAATTTAATGAAAATATGGAAGGAGAGACTGCAAGGAGCTGGTGATACCACAAGGGAGGGCAGAGCTGGAGCACTCATCCAGAACCTGAACCAGGATTCCCTGGTTACATTCTTCCTTCCCTTCCCTTCCCAGCCAGCCCTTGCCATTCCCTTGTGGCAGATCCTCCAGGTGCTGCAGCAGAATTCTTGCAGCTTTGCAGGATGGAAACTGCCTGTGTGTACTCAAAACCAGAGACATCCAAGACCTGCTGGTCCTACAGGGCTCTCCCATTCCACTGGGATGAGGCTGAGACACAGGTGGATCTCCAGGAGATTCCACTGTCCTCCCATCACTCACCCACAGAGATCCATGGAGATCCACAAGGAGCAAATTCCCTGGGATGCTCAAGACTTTGGTATCTCCAAGCTCACACCACACAACCTCCTTTGTTCTGCTGTTAAAAAGAATTTAGGACAGGAAGAAATTTATTCCCTGCTTAGATCAACTAGGAAAGCTCCCTGGTTTCCATCCTTGCCCTCTCTGGATTCTTCAGGAAGCAGGTTGGGTTGCAATCAGTGTTCCTGCCACTCTGGTTTGGCTTTTGGCAGATCTCCAGCCTGGCCAAGTAAATATAAGTGACCTCAGCTCCAAAATAGCTCCAGTTTGGTGCCCTCTTCCTGCATTTTTAGCTCTGGAGGACTGGCTGCATGACTCTGAGAAAGCACATGGAATTTGGCTGCCTGGAAAAGAAGCCAACTTCAGACACCCAATTTACAAGGAAGGAGGAGGACGGGCTATCTGTCCACATCAGAATTTTGCAGGTGGGATGAAAAACCTCATTATAAAAGACATTTAAAAAACCCCAAACTGAATTGGATTCCTAATAGTGAATTCAGCTGTCTGCTCACACTTCCAGTGGGATCTGGAAGGAGCAGTCAGAGGGATGGATGGTGGTTTCACTGGGAATTCTGTGCCAAATGGGAGTTCATCCCTGCCTGCACTATTCCCTCTGTCTCCTGCCAGTACCAGGACAGCATTCCCCACCAAACAGCTTTTCCAAAGTCTTTCTGTGTCCTTAGGATTTCTGCACAAATTTGGCCACTTCAAGGCCAGTCCAGCTGTGGCCACTAAGTTGGAAACCCTGGCACTGCCCGTGGAACCATCCCAGCCACGTTTTGGGAGAACAGAGGAGCAGGACTGGAGCAGCATTCCCAGGATACAGCAGCACCAGGATACACACATCCAGTGCTTGGGACAGTCTGGATGCCCACTGGGAATGCATCTGTAACTAACAAAACAAACTGTTGTTTTCCCATTTGAGCAGGAATCAATGCTGGGGAAGTTTCCCCAAGGAAGATCTGCTACTGATGTAACAAACCCTCCTCCTTAAAGAGAGGCAGGGTTGGGGCAGCATCCCCAGCCCAAAATCCACTTCTCTGGAAGGGGGAGATGCAGACTGGAAGGCAGAGAGGGAAATAGGGATTCCTTCCCTATAAAACAACCCAGAAGGAGATCTGGGAGTGCTTGCACCAGAGGTGAGGATCACTCTGGAAGTTGGGCTCTGCCATCACAACTCTTCTCCTTTCCCTCTTCTCACAGGGTGCATCCAGCTCCCAGCAGGGATGGGAAGAAAAATCTCTGCCTGTCCCTGCCAGACCCTCAGCCTGGAGCAGCCCCCTCCCCTCCCAGAGCAGTTCCCGGGACTCACATTTCCATCCTGGCCTGAGAGGAGCATCTGGAGTGGCTGTGCCTCATTAATCTTGGACACAGGGAAATGAGCACTGCTAATGAGCCACTCGGGCAGCTCTCCAAGCTCTGGCACATCAGGATGCAGCGCGGGAAGCAGGACAGGCTGGGGGGAGAGAGGAGCCCCCTTGGATGGCAGAGGATTAAGGGAATGCTGAATTCCAGGGCCAGCCAGGAGGAGTCACAAACACATCTACAATGTCCAATTACCACTGTATTCAATTAACTCGGACAGTAACAATGTGGAGCTTTAAATCAGCTTTTTTTAGGCTTTTTAAAAAAAATTCTCCTTGCTATGGGCTGTTCCAACATCATCTCTGGAGCAGCTGATTTTTGGTTTCTTTGATAGTTCTGGAGTTGTTATCCCTGCCTTGACACATTCACATGCTCTGGGTTAGAAGAGGGGGGGGAAAAAAACACCAACCCAACCCTAAACCCCAACAACTGGGCAGGATTATGGGATTTGTATTGTTTTTCCTTCATTTTTAATATAAAGTTGCCTTTTGCCTGGTGATGACAGCACTGGAGCCGCAGCTCCTCCGTTTCCCAACCAGGGGAGCCTCTGCCCATTGTACCCAGCTCCAGAGGGCACTGGGAGGGGGCTGCCAGCAGGAATGCCTGGGACACGGATGGGGGAATGGGGATGGATGCACGCAGGCTGCAGGGACTGGCACTGGTGGGAATCCCAGTGGGTTGAGTGGCTGTCCCTCAAACAGCACTGGGAATTCCACACGGAGCTGCTGGGCTGCCTGGCACGTGCCTGTCCCAGCCCACCCCTCTCCAGGGTTGGTTTTCCAGAAGTTCTCCCCCAACCATCCCATCCACGACACCAGTTTGGATCCTGTTTGCTCTGTCATTCCAGGCACGGAGGGGTCCAGGTCTGGCACTGACCAGGCCCATCCTCAGGGAAGGTCCTGGGCAGTGGAATGTCCCCTGTGCTCCCAAATTGTGGCTTCCCACCTACAGCCCACAGGCCCAGACCATATCCCTTGACCTGAGTGATGAAGTCACTCCCAAATTACCTGGAAGTAACTTGTCAGAGCTACTCACTCATCACTCAATCACCTCATGAAGCAGCTGATAGTTTTAAAGTTTAAAACTTTAAGTTTTCATTTTAAAAATGAAGCATTTTAGCTTTAATTCCCAGTTCTTGGATTAAAGAGACTGTCTGAATGCTCCTTCTTTTAGAGGGAAAAGTCCCAAATTTCCTCCTCCAAGCCACTCAAACCCAGTCTGAGACACACAACACCCCATTGGTCAAAACTAAGAGAAAATATCTTTGAAGTGTGACCCCCACACACCTGACACACTCAAGGCCCAGGTAACAACTGTCACACTATGTCACCATACCAGGCAGCTCAACACGTCCTTGGGAAGGACTGGAGTGGGAAAGGCTGGGAGAACCAGCACCCCAAGCTGCCCCTGCAATCACACACAGCCCCAGCACCCACAGGTGATGGGCTGGGGGTGGCAGTGCCAGCTGCCAGCCCTGGGAATGCTCTCAGGGGACAGACACCACAGTCACAGCTCCTGCCTTTGCTCATCTGCTCATGGCACTGAGGGCTGCTGAGTGCAGAGCCTGGGGAAAAGCTTGGTCTCATCCCAGGAGATGCCACACTCCCCCTGGAACAAACTCAGGAGGAAGGGCTTGTGCTGGTGGTTGTAGTGAAGCAGGAAGCATTCCCTGGAAGAGCAGAGCGGGTGGATTTGCTCTGGACACCTCTGGCAGCTCCTGTGCTGAGGGGACAGAGCACGTGGCATCCCAACGTGGCCATGTGCCTGTGCCTATTGATTAATCACAGTAATTAATGGCACAGCTGGATGAACAGGAAGGCAGTGACCACTGCCAGGCCCTCCTGCTTCCCACAGGCAGGGCCTGTCTCCATGCATGTCACAGGTCACTCCATGTCCCTGCTCAGCAGTGTCTGCAGCCCTTTCCCTCCCACCACAGCCCCCACTTTTCCCAGAGCAGGCTGGGATCTGGCTGGAGGTTACTCCCTGTCCAGCTGCCCTGCCTGACCACTCCTACAGCCCCAGCCCATGGCAGGAGGCTCTTGATCCCAGATCACTGTACAGAACACTCCAGTTCCCACGGAATATTTCCATTTCATTATCAAACTCCACCTCGGGTAGAGGCATCCTCTCTTCAAGGGGGGTGAGCCCAGGGTGACAGTGCCCTGCTCATGGATGTGAGCTCTTATCCCAGCATTCCTGATGGCAGTGCCCTGTCCAATCCCCCCTCCACACATCCTGGCTGTGTCCCCTCTGCTCACCCTGGGAATTCCCTGGCAGTGTCTGGGACAGGGTGGCCCAGCCATGGTGGGCTGCCTGTGGGCATTGCTGCCAGACCCCAGGCACAGCCAGTCCCTGTCCCAAAATCCCAGCCCAGGAGCACAATGAGGCCAGAGGGACCAGAATTCCCAAGCTGCAGCTAAGCCAGGCTCCTGCTCTGTGCTGCTCTGTGCTCCCACAGGCATAAAAGAGCAGAGCAGAGCAGAGCAG
>VZTB01017986.1:641968-652022 GCA_013397245.1 Thryothorus ludovicianus
CAAGGAGAAGAGAAGAGAAGAGAAGAGAAGAGAAGAGAAGAGAAGAGAAGAGAAGAGAAGAGAAGAGAAGAGAAGAGAAGAGAAGAGAAGAGAAGAGAGAAGAGCAGCTTGCCAGGAAGGTGAGGCCAGATGGAGTGTGGAGGTTTGTGTGGGAAGGGGGGGACACCAGGAGACAGGTGACACCACATGGCCATGCCCCAAAGTGGAAGAGGGAAGAGCAGGCCTCCAGTTCCAGGGCCTCACCACATTCTGAGGAAAGTTTTTCACAATATCCCATCCATCCCTGCCCTCTGGCAGTGGGAAACCATTCCCCTTTGTCCTGTCACTCCATCCCTTGTCCCAGGCCCCTCTCCAGCTCTTCTGGAACCTCTTTAGGCACTGGAAGAGGCTCTAAGGTTGCCCTGGAGCCTCCTCTTCTCCAGGTGAGCACTCCCAGCTCTCCCAGCCTGACACCAGAGGGGCTCCAGCCCTTGGAGCATCTCTGTGGCCTCCTCTGGACTTGCTCCAGAGGACTCTGTCCTGTACAATCCCTCAGCTTCCAGCCCCCAGTGGGTCAGATACCAGCCCATCCTACAGGCCCAATGACTTTAAAAGTAATTAAAGACCTCTGCAAAACTGAAGCTGAACACGATGGAGTTGGGGACAGAGGGAAAGTGAGGTCCCTGCAATCCATTAGGATGGCTTGAGGAATTCACTGCCATTAGATCCTGCTGCAGCCAGGGGCTTAGCAGGATTCAAAAGTGGATTAAACATTTATACAGCTAATGAGAACATCCTGTTACATTAGATAGGATATAAAAAAATAAAGGCGAGACACTTCAGTGCCACGAGCCATAAATTACCCACCAGTGATGGGGGAGAGGGAGAAGTTTCTCCACTCATCCCCCTTCCAAAGAAGTGGTGAGGTTGGAAAACTGTTCTCAGGATGGTGTGAGCGTCCAGCCCAGCAAGAGCTTGTCACAGCAGGGCTGTCTTGCACACAGTGCCTATGGAAGGGTCCAATCCTATACTCTGCCAGGAGCTCCTTGCACAGCACCCTGTGAGATTCCACTTGGCTCGAGTGGAGTGGGACAGGGTATAAGGCAGCAGGAGGAACCTGGTCCCTCATGTGCACCCCACGGAGATGGGCAAGCAGCAGGATCTGGCCCATCCCCGCTCCCTCATGGAGCAAAAAGCAGGGAGAGAGGAGCATCCTGGCTCCTGGGCACCTTCCATGGCCACAGGGAAGTGCTGTTTTCCACACTGGGCCTTGCAGCCACCTCAACTTGTGCCCACAGGTCCCTTAAATGCAAGCTAAGATGATTTTGAGATGCTTATCAGCACTCCTGGCAGCTCCTACTGCTGGAGACACACAACAGGCCGTGGCTCATGTCAGACCAGAGAGCTGCAACCTCTGGTTTTCTATGCCTGGCTGAACATCACTTGCAGAAATCTCCTGCTCCCTTGCAGGGCAGGAAAGCCCCAGGATAACNATGGGACAGCAGGAGGAACCTGGTCCCTCATGTGCACCCCACGGAGATGGGCGAGCAGCAGGATCTGGCCCATCCCCACTCCCTCATGGAGCAAAAAGCAGGGAGAGAGGAGCATCCTGGCTCCTGGGCACCTTCCATGGCCACAGGGAAGTGCTGTTTTCCACACTGGGCCTTGCAGCCACCTCAACTTGTGCCCACAGGTCCCTTAAATGCAAGCTAAGATGATTTTGAGATGCTTATCAGCACTCCTGGCAGCTCCTACTGCTGGAGACACACAACAGGCCGTGGCTCATGTCAGACCAGAGAGCTGCAACCTCTGGTTTTCTATGCCTGGCTGAACATCACTTGCAGAAATCTCCTGCTCCCTTGCAGGGCAGGAAAGCCCCAGGATAACTCCCAGTCTCCCTGGCGAGCAGCAGGCAGCGCTCCCGGCTGGCAGCGCTCCTCAGGCAGCGAATCCCAAGGGATCGCTACTGCGGGAAAACCCCGTTCCTGCTGCTCTCCCCTGGAGCAAGCCCAGGATAGGCTGGGGCTCTCCCTCTCCCCCTCTCCCTCTGCCTCTCCCTCTCCCTCTGCCTCTGCCTCTCCCTCTCCCTGCTCCTCAGAGTGGAATTCCTTCCCCTGCATCCCCATGAGCAAGGGGTGTCTGGAGAGCTGTCCCAGCACCACACTCCGGGCCAGGCTGCCACCCCAGAGCTCCTGGTGCTTCCTGACAGTCTCATAGGAATGGGGGAGCAAGGAATGAAGACAAGCAAGCAAAACAGCACAGCAGGAAAATGCTGCACCACACACACACACACACACAGGCATAGACCCCTGGGAATTCCTCCTCTCCACATCCAGCTCCGAGGAATGTGACACTGAAGACCAAGAGCAGGTCAGGGAAATGCCCAAGTCTGATGGGGGTTGAACTCATATTAAAGACAGAAACACAGCTCCTGCTCTGCCAGCACTGGTCAGTCCTTCCCAAACTGCAGCTGTTCAGAAAATTCCAAGAAAATTCCACTTGCCTCCTCTCCTTCTGTAACCACCAGCAATGGGGAATGCTTGGGACTTGTGCCTGCAGGCACAAAATGTTCCAAGCTCCCTGATCCGGGCAAACCCAGGTGCTGGCACAGCCCTCACCAGGAAAACCCCCATCCCAGCCACTTCCAGGCCCCCCTCTCCAGCTCTACCTTTGCTCTCCTGTCCATCCGCAGCCTCCACCCACCAGCAGCGCTGCAGAGCTGCCGAGCAGGGATAAGATTCCAGCCAAGATGCCAAACACGTGTATCTGTTACTCCCGAGAGGACGAGCAGGCCAGGTGGCATTTCCTTCTCCAGCCAGGACCAGGAACACCAGGATGCTGGCACAGGCAGGGCTCTGGAAAACCAAATCCTTGCCAGGTGAGGCCATTTCATGCTGCTTTTTTAACCGAGTGGCCACGTTGGCAGCATCTCGGGGAGCCAATGCTGCTCTTCCTGTGACACCCCAGGAGCACAGCTGGGAGAGAGGCCCCAGGGAGAAGCCAGGAGCTGGGAAGACAGTGAGGCTGAAGCAGGCAAGCCATTCCAGGCAGGCAGCTGCCAGCTCTGCCCACGGGAATGGGGCTGGAGCAGTGTGGACAGATGGCTACTTCTTGCCCAGGCAGCCTCCGTGTCTCATTCACAGATTTGCTGTCCCTGAGTCATTGCCCTTCAAAGGACAGCAGAGCTGAGCTCCTGCGTGGAGCCAGGCATGAGTCGAATCCTAATGGCATCCCGGTGACAGCGGGATGGGAATAGCCCCCGGCAGCCAAGTACATCCTGCCTCTGCTGCCTGCCTGCCTGCCACCCTGCAGGGCAGCTCTGGAGCCTGCAGCAGAGGAAAAGCCTGTGGAGCATCCCTAGGGACAGGCCTGGGGCTGTGGGATGTTTTGAGAAACCCTCTCTGTGTGTGATCCTGGGCACTGCCCAGCACCGGGGTCAGGCCAGGCCATGTGTGATCCCTGCTGGGCACGAACGGCTCCTTTCCTGCTGGAAAAGAATCCTGTCCTCAGGCAGGCACCAGGTGAAGCCCTTGGGGAGGGCAGGCCCAGCTGGGTTCAAGCAGACACCCTGTGCATCCTCTCCCACCTCCTGGTGCTGGTGTGGGAGGTGCTGCCTCCTCCCCCTGGGATGCACGCAGGGCTGGAATTCAGCGTGGCACCAGCAGATCCCTTTGTCCGTGGGGAGCAGGGATCACTGCCTGGTAGGAAAAGCAGCGTGGCAACACAGCCCTGATCTGGAGGACCACAGGCAGCCTGTGACAATGGGTGTGCACAGCAAGGGGGCTGGGGGTCGTGTTGTTCTCCCAGATCTCACATTTTGCTGATATCACCACATGCACTGCTGAGCTCCTGACTCCCAGAGCCTTCCCACACCACACAGAGCAGCTGGATACTTTCCATCTCCAGCTGCTGAGGTGGCATCTCTGAGGAGCACATCCCACCCTGCTGGTGAAGCCCCTGTGCCCACCATGCTCCCAGGGATGGAGAACCTGGGCTTGCATCCAGCACTGGTGGCAGCAGGCACCAGGAGCACATGGAGCAGGAACCAGCACTGGAGCCCGTGGCACTTGGAGCTACTGGTGACAGTTTGATGGAGACAAATGTCACCCTCCCTCACTGTCCCTGCACCATTTGCTGACCTGCCTGTTGCTCCATAGAGACCTGCTGCCGCCTTGGGAAACTTGTGGGATGTCCCTGCAGTACCACTGAGAGACACAGGTGAGAACAGGCAGACAAGGACTGACAGACAACCAGCACAAAGGAGGCAGCCAAACACCACCCAATCCCCCTGTAAATCCCTCCCATTCACACTCTGACCCCCACCCCAGGCTGCTTCACCCCACAGCACCTGTGTAGGTTTGGCCTCCAGCCCATCACACACTCCCAGGCAGCTTGAGATGCCTCAACCCCAAGTAAAACTCAGAACTGTCCAAGCACCATCTGAGCATCTCCACTCCTGACTGGCCTGCAGCCCTCCCAAATCCCAGGTACAACTGGCACATTCCTGACACCTCTACATCTTTTACCCCATGGGGCAAACTCCTTCCATCAAATCAGTTTTTGTTTCTCCTGTTTTCCAAGCCTTGATCTCAGTTTTCAAACATCGAGGAGGTGCCAGACACAAGGCGCTGGAATTGGGCTGTGCCAGAGGTTGCAGCCACAGCACCTGCAGACCAAACCCACCACGGTTCTTTGGCCCAAATTCTTTACAGAACTGAATCATATCTTTGTGCAGGGCTGTAAAAAAATTCCCCTTGCTCCCACGGAATGGGTGGGGGACATGGAGCTGCACACTTGGCTAAGCTCGTGCATGTGCTCCTGCTCAAGCTGCCAAATGACTGCGCTGATCTGCTGGAATTACTTTGGAATTCACTCTGGAACCTTTTTTCACCTCATGAAATGCCTCACTGGCCAGGCTGGTTCTGGAGGAGAAGCTCTGGAGCTCACACAGCTGTGGGAGCAGCCTCTCCCCTCCCAAGTGCTGCTGCTCCTGGTGCACCAAATGCTCCACAGGGGACCAGGACCAGGGTGCAACTTCGCAGTCACCCATCCACAGATTCTCTGGAAGCCTCACTGCTGAAGTAACTCCCTTAAAAAAGCACAAGGTTTTGGTGAAAACACTTTTGCTGTGGTTTTCAAGGGAATGGCTCCATGCAGGGAGCCATCCAGGCTCAGACCAGGAGTGCACCAAGTTGAGCAGCCTTTTAGATAAGCCCAGCCCAAAAAAACATAAACTTGAGCTACTTTTGTGAAGGTAAAACGCTGCTTTGGTTCCCCCAAGAGGTGTTCCTGGCACTGGGATAACCCCAAGACGTGGTGTTCCCAAAGCTCCTGACGCCAGCAGGCCTGGGTTCCCAGAGATGTTCCACAGGGAGGGATGCTCTGTAGGGATGGTGAATGCTGATGGTTAAACAAGAGCCAGAAAACAGGACCCCAGAGGGTGCTGAACCTGGGCCCTGAGGATTTGCTCCCTGCTCCATGTGGGTTGTGCCAGAGCTGATGCCAGAGCAGGAACAGCCTCCATTTCTCACCACATCACTGCACAACCACAGCACAGAAACACCAGCAAAGCCTGAGGAGTGAAATCCTGCCCTGCCAGGGGCACCGGGGAAACCAGAGGTGCAGAACCAGATCCCACAGCCACGGGCCTGTGATAATCTAATCACATCTGAGATGCTACAGGTCCTGTCCAGCCCAGCCTGCCCAGCTCTGCTGCCAGCCCCCTCCTGCCTGTCAGCCCTTCTCTCACCACAGCTTTGTTTCTTGCAGCCTAATGACTCCTTAATTCCGCAGGCTTTGTCCCATAGATCTTGATTTGCCCCAGGACTGGTGGGAGGGGGTGCTTTTGGGGCCGGAGCCAGCACACAGAGCTCAGCCTTGGCAAGAGCAAAGTTCTCATCTGGTGTCTGAGCTGGAGCAACACTGCTCTTTTCCTGTTTGGAAAGATGGGAAAAAGGCACAAAGGAGCCCCAAGCATCCCTCAGGCATTGCTCTGGAGGGACAGGGATTTCCTCCTGCAAAGCCTGGGCTGACAGTTTGAGTGCTGCTGCTGCCCCACAATTCCTGATGGATATTCCAGTCCAATATCCACGTCCCCAGGCCATGACCTCATCATGCCCCCTTGGAGGATGCTCCAAAGTGTCCCCACAACTGCTCAGTGCACCAAGTTCATTGTGTCTTGCAGTGACAAAGGGTACAAGTCACACAGCAACAGGCGAGACAGAGGCGGCCGGCAGCTGCTCCTGACTCAATTAATGACTTTTCCCTCTTCTGTTCAGAACAACACAGGTGTTTTCCACCTTTTATCCACATCATCCCTACCTGGCACCATGGCCCAGCAGCTGGCAGGAAGATCCTTGCAGCAAGAGGTGAAATGTGTTTGAGAAGATGGATGGACCTTGTGGACCCACTTCCTTCTCTTCCTCCTGTCTGCAGGATTCCAGTACCCCTGTCCAGGAGTGTCCCTGTGGGAGCCAGAGCCCCCAAATCCCACCACATGGGAAATGCAAACAATAAACCCCAGAGGTTCATCTTCATGGTTTTCTGTCTCTCAGCCAAAGGGATTTCTGGGGTTTGTAAGAGTAACAAATAAAACATTTCCAGGGAGCGATTTGGAAGCTGATGATAGATAATCACAACATATGCAGAAAGTGGGATCTGCCCAGGAATGATCCCCAAGCAGAAAATAAAAAGAGAGTATTACAGCACTGAGTAATCCCAGCAGCTGAATTACACACAGACCCCACCAATTCATGGGATTCCTTTCTCCCAGGGACACTTTGGTCCAGTCCCCCCCAGTTTCTAGGCACAGATGGATCCAGGGTTGGGATGTCCAGGATGCTCTTTCCCCTCTCAGCAACACCTGCCTTTTCTCCCAAAACCTGAGAGCATCTCTCAGGATGATTTATTAACTGGGAATTATGTGTCCTCCTGAAACCAACCCACAACTCTCATATGCTCCCAAATTTTTAGCTCGGGGTGAAACCTGCTACTACAGGAAGGAACTGGCAGCTCCAGTTGGATCTGGTGTTGCTGTTGTTTGAAATCAGGTGGAACAAAGAGCCAAAATCACCAGAGTGGTTTGGCTGCCACAGAGCTCCCTGGGAGCTCTACTGAGCCACACTTCTTAGGCACCAAATTCCAGAGGGATCTGTGGCTCTGCAGAGGGAGGCTGTGTGCAGGTGAGCTGGAGCTGCTGTGCTTCCTCATCTTCAATTTTCCAGCTGCTGTTACAGAATGGCAGGGATGTGGTTGGATAGCAGCACTAACCCTCCATGCACAGCCCTGCTCCCATGGTCCCGAGTCCCAGAATTATCATTTAAATCCTGTTTCTCCAGCTCCAGAGCTCCTGCAGCCAGAATCCTGCTGTGAGGGCTCTGCAGGAGCTCTCACACTGGCCAAGCTGCATATTCCACTCTGTTTTCCACCACTCCTCTCCTTTTTTCCTGTTATTTGCTCTCAGATGTTACCACCATCAAGCAATAGCTCTGCCATCCCTCACAAACAGGTATTATCCAGCATCTGGATGGGAATTACAAATTCAAACGGCTTCAAAAATCCCACCAGCCACATTTTTCCCAGGCAATGAGCAACTGCAGTCCCTGCTCAAGTCCAGAGGACTCAAAATCAGGCCAAAACTCGCTCGTCACCACAATGCTGGAGGGGTCTGGCATTAGCCTCAATTCACAGATGGGGATCAGCCACTGAGAAGGAAAAGCTGAGTCTCATGGATGTGAAAGGCTGGAGTAAGACACATAAATATGGAGTGAATGGCCTTAAACAAAGCAGCCTGATTTTCAGGAGCAACCAAAAGGATGGGAGCTGTGAGGGCTCTGGTGGGAGTGTGTAGACTCAGGCACTCCCACGGGAATTTCCTAGTGGGTGGCCCAGGGGACTGTGCACAGGTTGTCCCTGCTGCTCCTGCCTCCTGTTGCTTCCCAAGTGCTGCCTGTGGAACGCAAGGCTGGAGCTCACAGATGCTCTAGGGATGCACTGACACAAAACAGAACCAGTTCAGAGGGACGAGTCCTGCCACCACCCCCAGCTCTGCATCTCCCCAGCACATTTCCTGCTCTCCCACCAAGAATGTGAAACCCAGGGACACTTAATGGAGACTCATCAAAGCACAGCTCTGTCTCTGCATACTTTGGAGTCCCAACATAATGATTATTTTCTAACCTCTTTCACCTCTCTCTCTGGGTCTCCAGCAGAGATGGAAGCTAAAATGTTTATGCTCCACCAGACGTGGCACAGGGAGATCCTGATCCTGCTGGGTCTCTGAAAGCAGGAGCAGCACAATGGACAGCACCAAACTCCCTGAGGAAGTGGAGCAGCAGGACCAAACTACCGAGAGCAGGCTGAATACATCCCTTGGAAACCATAGGGGAAATTTGGGAAGCAGACTGTAATTACCTGCCTTGGCCCGAGCCCAGAACATAAGCACAAGCTCCTGCTCAAACCCAGCTCCTCACAAAAGCCACCCTTGGAGTAGTGGCCAGGACCTCACCAATGTGCCCTTGGTGAAAAACACCACCTCAGTGTCCCAGTGCTGCTCTTGGTGCTGTTCCCACACTTTCCCAGGGCATGAACATCACTTCAAGAGCTGCCTTGCAACTCCAAGTGTCCCTCAAAACTCCTGTCCCAGAAGACGAGCAGCCAGCCCTGTCGGACTGCCAGGGAGGAAGCTCTGCCACCATCCCTGTGGGGACAATGCTGTCACACACCCCAAGCCCCAGCTCTGAGAAAGGGAGGTTTCATTATGGAGACCATTGCACTTCCCAGAGGTGAGCCAGGCAGCAGGTGGAAGCTGGAGGCACCACGGGCTTGTAAGAATGGAGCATCCAGCAGAACCACACTGGGGGTCTGATGGAGATCTGACCACAACTCTCATCTGGGAGAGGAGATGGCTCCATACTGAGCCTCCATCCCATTGATGCTGGGGACACAACCAACCCATCAGCTTCCAGAACAGGGAAAGCTGAGACCCTCAGTGACACTGAGGGAACACAAAGCTGGGAGTCACACCCCAGCACCCCTGGGCAGAAAGGGTGTAAGAGCTGGAAAACAGCTGCTGTGTACAGGGAAGGGGCCCTGGCACCATGGTTCATCTCAGGTCACCGCTGGTCTAATGACAGCCAGGCAGAATCCTGGGCTGTCCCAGGAGCAGCAGCAGGTCTGAAGCAAAGGTGAGTGGCCCCACACCTGCCCCAGCTCTGCCCCTGTGTGCACAGGAGTGCACATGGAAAGGAGTGTGGTTGATGCTGGTAGGGATTGGGGTGTCAGGAGTGAGGTGCTTGGAGTGAGGTTGCATGTCGGGATTGGGGTGTCAGAAGAGGGGTGTTGGGGTTGGAGTGTCAGGATTGGGGCACTGGGAGTGGGGTGTCATGAGCTGGGTGCTCAGACTGAGGTGCTGGGAGCAGGGTGCTGGGAATGGAGCGTTGGCAGTGGGATGTCGGGAGCTGCCTGTGTGTGCACAGGTGTGAAGGGATGTGTGAGTGCTCATTCAGGCAAAGTCCTGCTCTGCCTTCTGTCCCACCACTTTGTCCCAGCCTTCCTGAGCACTCCAGACCTGTCCCACCACCATTGCCAGGAGAGGTTTGGGTAGCAGAGGGAGACCCCAGCCTGCAGGAAGGTGTGAGAGCAGGGGGACCACGTTACCCCCACACCACCAAGCCCTCTGCGGCCCGGCTCACCCGGGACGACCCCTCGTACCTTGCAGTCCGTCAGGCAGGATCTGACCGAGTACTCTTCCGATTGCAAGTACTTCTCCAGCAAGAGGTCGAACTCCTCGTATTTTTCCTGAGCGTGTTGGTCCAGCCGCTGGTACGCCTGGACGCAGCTGCTACAGGCCTCCCCGCCCAGCGCCCCGGCCGCCGCCACCACCAGGTCCACCATCAGGTTGTCCAGGCTGCAGTCCAGGCCGTCGGGGCCGGCCATCTCCCGCAGCAGGTCCCAGATCGTGTAAGTATCACAAAAGGAGAGGTTGAAGTTCCTGAAGTAAGCCTGCAGGAAGGTCCTTTTGGAGGAGGGCGAGGCGAAGAAGGGCGCGGCGGCGGCGGCGGCGGCGGCGGCGGGG
>VZTB01017986.1:660821-678350 GCA_013397245.1 Thryothorus ludovicianus
GCTGTGTGATGAGGGCAATCCATTTGCTCCATGTGGCGTCAGTGGCATGGTGGGTACAGGGAACCTTTCCTTTGAACATCCACCCCAGAACTGGTAGTCGGGGTGCCAGGAGGAGTTGTGCTTCTGTGCCAATCACCTCTGAGGCAGCTTGAACTCCTTCATAGGCAGCCAGGATTTCCTTCTCCGTGGGGGTGTAGTTGGCTTCAGACCCTCTGTAGCTTCTGCTCCGGAATCCCAGTGGTTAAACTCAAGTCTCACCAGGCACCTTCTGCCAAAGGCTCCAGGACTGACCGTGGCCCCTGGCTGCAGAGTAGGGCACATTCTTCACCTCTGGTCCCATCCTGACTGGGCCAAGGGCTACCCCATGAGAGATTTGTAAGCGTGGGGGGACAGAGAGCAGGGAGAGAGCAGGGGGACAACGCGACCTGGAGTCCCCAAAGGACCTGAAAAGAGCCCCAAAG
The DNA here is from genome assembly GCA_013397245.1 of Thryothorus ludovicianus. Lineage (NCBI taxonomy): Eukaryota > Metazoa > Chordata > Aves > Passeriformes > Certhiidae > Thryothorus > Thryothorus ludovicianus. The sequence continues at coordinate 661,283 of VZTB01017986.1, forward strand.
CATCCATCCCATGGAGGGAGCAGGGGCTACCACCCACCCCCATGGTGTAAGGACAGGTGTCCCTCTGTGCAGCACTGGCAGAAATCAGGGAGCCTCCCCTGTGCCCACAGCCCCGGCAGGAACAGAGCAGGGGTCACCTCGATGGGCTGTGGAACTGGAGGCAGGGCCAGAGCTGGGCACACCCACAGTGAGGTGAGGAAGGAGCTGAGGCTGATCTTAAAAAGAGCCCAGGGCAGGTGTGTGGGGAACCCCAGGTGAGGCTGCTCTGGCTGTGACAGCCCCGAGTGCTCAGGGACCTGCACTTCATCTGTCACCCTTTCCCTCCTGTCCCCACGCCATGAGCCTGTGGTGACTCCTCTGTGTCGAAATGGGGTGAGAGTCCAAAGAGATGTGGGAGGATTGAAGGCAAGTAGAGACCAGGAAAAACTGAGGGCTGAAAAAGAGGGGGAAGGCTAAAGAGAGGTGGGAGGACGATAAAAATGTAGTGGAAAACAGAGATTGAGAGGTTGATGAAGAGTGGAGGCCACTGAAAAACAGGAGACTGAAATGGAGCAGGAGCCTAAAGAATTACTGGAGACCATTAAATTGAGACTTAATATAAAACTGTGGCCAAAAAGGGGTGGAAGGCCAAGGGGGACGGGGATGTGAGAACAAAGTGAGGGACAAAGGGATGCTGAATAAATAGCAGAGCCCCTAAAAATGTGGAGGTTGGAAGGGAGAGGGAGGTGGGGCTTGGTGGTGCTCCCTGCCTGCTCCGCCTGCTTTTCCCTGCCTTTCCCAGCCCTTCCCTGCCCTTCCCAACCCCACTGCTCCGTGTCATGGAGCCGGGCGTGCACTAGAGGACAGCCGAGCTCCACGCAGCCCCTGCCCTGCCCGCCGGCACCTCCAGCCCCGGATGCCTGTCCATGGTCACCCCCCGGCCCTCAGCATCCTGCATCCCAGAGCATCCCCACAGCTCGGAGCGTCCCTGCCGGTCCTGAGTCCCCTGCCAATCCCAAATATCCCTGCCAGCCTCAAGCATCTTTCCAGCCCCGAGCAGACCTGCAGTTCAGAGAGCCTCTGGCAGCCCTGAGAGTCCCTGGCAGCATCCCCGCAAACCCCAACACCCCTGGCGACATCTGTGTATCCTTGGAAACACCCCTGCAGCCCCGGGCATCCCTGACAGCATTCCTGCAAACTACCTGGATCATCCCCCAGCCTGGAGTACAGCCCAACCTCACTCAGGACTCTCAGGCCTCCTGGACCTGGAGACTGAGAGGTTTTGGGCTGCCAAAGGTGAAACTGGGGGTGTTTGGTACTTCTGCTTGTCCATGGGATATATAGATTCTTGTACTTTATTTAAATCCACAACCTGGATTGTTACTCTGCAGGAGCTGTTGTGGTTTCACAGTAAATATGGGAAATGTTCCTTTTTCCCCCAGTTTCAGGTCAGATGGGGTGGGGGCTCTGTGCACTGTGGGGCTGCAGCAGGCAGAAGCTGCTGCTGGCATTAAAATTCAGGAGGAATGAAGGGATACAGGACATCCCTGCCATGGCAGTGGGACAGACACACAGCCCTCCCTGGGGGTCCCCCCAGCCCCCTCCTGTCCCCGCAGAGGGGGATCCCAGCTGGGAGCTGGCTCTGCCTCCCAGATCCCATCTAGAGCCACAAAGCGTTTCCTGATGTTTAACCTCCACTTCACCCCGTGCTCCACGTGGACGGGGGCAGCCGTGGCCTCACATCCCACCCTGTCCCCACAGCCCCGCGGTGTCCCCGCTCCTCTGCCACTCCAGCTGGGCAGGGGACGGTCCCTTGCCTCACTCACACCCCCTCAGGGGGTTCTCCTTCCAAGGGATCGGCTTATCCACCCCAGCCAGCACAGAGAGGGCAGGGGTTGGACCGGCAGGGCTGGCACCACCTTGGGATGGCTCCTTGGGATGGGCAATCCCTTTTCTCACGGCCCCCTCTGGGCTGGCAGTGCCACCTCAGCTCCCACACCCCTCTGGCCAGGCTGTCACCCCCCTGGCTGCTCAGGATTCCTGTGGGATCCATCCCATGGGTGTTTGGCAGCATGTCCTGGGCACAGGGACCAGCGGGGGCCGGGGGTGTGTGGCCACTGCTCGGGGCAGAAGAGCAGCTGTGTTTATTTTCCATCTGCTGCAGGCAACAACAGGGGAAATTTTTTTTTGTTATTCGTTTTATTTTTTCGAGGCTTTGTGTGTTCTTCACCAGCCAGAATCCGTCATGTAAACATCCTGCTGTGTCTTTAGGAGGGGGGAGGTGTCCGGCCTCCCACTCTGCAGGGCTGTCCCTCTTGCCCACCCCCCACCCATCACAGGGGGCACAGGACAATGCCAACATCCCTCTAGCTCAGCATGGTCCCTGTGACCTGGCTGGTGACCCCCAAGGATCCCCAGGAATCCCCAGGAATGCAGGAGACATCCTGGCTGCAGACTGCAGCCAGTGCCAGCCCCGAGTACAGTACCCAACAGACAAATATCTGCCAAAAATGGCTCAAAAATGGGGGGAGAGGAGGTGGTGCCTGCTGGGGGGAAGAGAGAAGGAGATGTCCTGAGCTCAGTGGGTTGGGATACCCCAGGAAAACTCCCATGGACAGTGGAATCTCAGCCAGAAAGTGTGTGGGAGGCAGAGAGGGAACACCAGGATTTGGGACCACAATGAACCTGTGGGCTTGTTCTGAACATCCCACAAGGCTTTCCTGTCCCACGCTCCCTGCAGGAGCACAAGCATCTCCTGGTGGGGTGTGTGCCTGGAGAGTGTCCCAGGCAGTGTCCAGAGCCCTGGGACTGCAATCCCCAGGAGCAGGGACCCCTTCATCCCCCTGTGCAGCAGCGGCCCCACATCCATCACCCACATCCAGCACCTGCCTGCCCAGCTGCTGTCACTCCCGGTGTGGGGGACACGGGTGACACAGGGACAGGCACAGTGCTGGTGGCAGAGTGCTCTGGAAGAATGTGGCCAATCACTCCATTAAGATTCCCAGTCCCTCGTGTGCTGTGTGGGAGCAGGAGGGGAGGGACAGCCCTTACACACGCTGCTGCTGCCAAGGCTTCATCAGCAGGTTTGTTCCGAGTCGTGGCCAGCCTGATTAATCCGGGCTGCCTCCGCTGGGCTGCTGATTCCTGAGCCTGCCAGAGAGCACATTTGGGACTATTATGCACAGAAAATTGTGCAGGTTCTGGCTGAATTACCGGTGTCCAGGGAAACGGAGCATTCCCTCGGTGGCACCGATGCTAATGGCGCTGCAGCAGGGCCGGTGCCTCTCTGTGGGTGTCAGACAGACCCAGGGGACAAACCCTGAGGCTCCAAGGGACATCTGTCCTCCTCTGAACGGGAGAAGGAAGAGGAGCTGCTGGGTCTGAGCATCATCATCCCCTGTATGGGGGAGAGGAAGCATCTGACTTTGGAGGAATCAGCCCCCTCAGGCTGAGAGGCAGCTCTGTGGCTGGGGGCTGAGTGAGAGCTGCGGGGACATCCAGCCTTTGGTGGGGACATCCAGCCTTGGGTGGGGACATCCAGCCTCCACTGGGACCAGGAATGCAGCCCTAGCACCCAGGAGAGTTTGGCCACAGCAGCTCGGCTTTGTTTACCCTGCATCTTCGGCTGTGGCTGGAGTTTGTTAAAGGGTCAGGGGGGTTTGGGTTGTTTTCCTGTACTTTACAATTTCCTATGTGGGACTTTATGAGACGAGAGGGCGCCTCCAGCCACAGAGACACTTTGGTTTGGGTTAGAAATGGAAGGAAGGGAAGGAATAAATGCACCCAGGCATCGCCTCCCCCTCCCTGCCGCCTCTCTCTCCCTCGCTATCTCTCCTCAGTCCCTCACCAGCTTCCTCTGGCTTGGGGGAACCTTGTTTAAAGCAAACACAATATATTTTTAACGAGGCCTGTTAATTAGCCCCGGCCCCAGCCCGCTGCACATGGCTTCCTTGGAGCTGGGCCGGGGCTCTCCAGAGCTGCCCGCGGCTCTTCCAGAGGATCATGGAATCGCTGAGGGTGGAAAAACCCTCTGAGATCACCGAGTGCAACTGTCCCCCAGCACTGCCAAAGCCACCACTGACCACGTCCCCAAGTCCCACATCCACACGGCTTTTAAATCTCTCCAGGAATGGGGACTCCACTGGACAGCCCTTTCCATGAACAAATATTCCCTAATATCCAACGTAAGCCTTTCCTGGGGGCTCATGAGGCTGTTTCCTCTCATCCTGTCCCTTGTTCCTCGGCAGCAGAGCCAGACCTGCTTCTTCTGCCCCATGTGCAGGCTGAGGGCAGCTCCCCATTGTGCCAGGGTGACATCCCTCCTTGTCACAGCAGGTTCCTGCTGGCATCCTGCTCCAGGCACGGGCAGCTGCTGCCCCAGGACCTTCCCCTGGCACTTGTTTTTGCACAAACATGAGGCTGCTGCATTGATAAGGTGCCAGCAGTGCCTTTCCCTGCTCTCCCAGGCCCTGAGGGCAAACATTCCTGGCATATTTGTCATGTTCAGCTCAATACAGCATCCTTCAGAAAAGGAAAAAAAAAAAAAAATCAAATAAAAGAAAATCCGGTTCTTCCACTGCTCCCTTCAGTGTTCTTTCACACTTCAGCTTTTTCATTCCAGCCCTGAAGAACTGTCTGGATGGGGAGGCCTGGAGAGCTGCAGCCCTTACCCGACTGGGGCAGGGCTGGGGGGGCTCAGCTGGTGGTGGGGACACTGGGGGAGCCCCCACTGTGTCCCCTGATACCCACAGGGGCCTGGGGAGAAGGGAGCGGGAGGTGCAATGGGGTAGGTGGCAGGGATATGGGGAGAGTGGCGCTGGGTGGCCTCAAATGAGACCTCAAAAGCAGGGAAAGGGTTTCAAATGGTGCATTTTTATTGAGATAAACAGAGCTCAAGGATTCCCTGGTACCCTGGGGTCCGGGGGCTGAGTTCACTGCAGTGGCACCAGACCTGTCACCCAATGGCTGGCCCTGCACCACCCCCTCACCCCATCCCATTCCTCTCCCTCCTCACCAACCACCCTCCTCTTGTGCCCTTTGTTCTCCCAGCAAAGCTCTTAACCCAGCCTCCTGCAGTTTATAAATGCTTGTTTTGAGGCGAGCAGGTGAGTTCCATCCCAAAGCTCCCTCAGGAATGGCCCTTCCTGCCTGTGGCTGCTCCCGGTGCCGCCCATGCCGGAGCTGCTCCCGTTCAAAGGCCACCTGGCTCCGGGGGCGAGCAGCTTCAGAGAGTTCTCCCAGCTTGGGAAAAAGCCTCCCAGGCTCTTCTTTCCCAGCTGTTTTTGTCTCCTGTGGATGAAGCTGTGCTGCTGGCACGCTGCTCCCCTGCCATGATCTGTGCCACCTCTGCCAGGAACACAGCCCCAGGGGTGGGATGGGATGGGGTGGGATGGGATGGGATGGGATGGGATGGGATGGGATGGGATGGGATGGGAATGGATAGGGGCCACAGCTGCCCCTCAGGATGCAGGTCTGGGGGAGTCCAAGGAGCTGGAGGAATGGGGAAGCAGCAGGAAGGAGTGTGGGCAAAGCCCTGCTCCTGTGGGCAGCTGCTCATCCTGCCCTGCCAGGACCCAGCAATGCTCACAGCTTTCCCACTCCCATCCCCAAATCCACCCCCAGGAAAGTGATGTTTTTGGAGGAGAATGAAAGGAAAGCCAGGGAACGCTTGCTGTGCTAATTCTGTCAGGGAGCCAAGGAATATGAAGCACCCCTTTGTTTTTCAGAGCAATTATCCTCCACGATTTGGCTTTTGGTATCTCCATGTGTGTGAAATGAGGGATTATAGCCCCCTTATCCATGGGGAGATCACTGCCTCCTCTCCACACTGCCCTGTGCTCCCACCTTCTCCTCTCCCCCATTCCTGTGCCACTCTGGGCACCCAGTCCAGCTCCCCCTGCCCTGCTGAATGAGTTAGGAAGATGCAGAGCATCCCTAAAAACACAGAATCTCAGAATCATTGAGCCTGGAAAAGCCTTCCAAGACTGAGTCCAACCTGTGACTGATCCCAGCCCAGAGCACTGAGTGCCACATCCTTGGACTCCTCCAGGGATGGAGACTCCACCACATCCATAGGCAGCCCCTTCCAATGCTTGACCTTTTCCATTAAAAAAATTGATCCTGATCAATGAATCCTGGTCACAGATGTGTGTCACAAGAGAGCTTTGTGGCTGTTTCCCCAAGCCTTCACCTGCAGCACCCCAACATCACCCCAGAATGGATTCCCCTCCTCCCAATTCCCACCCAAACACACCCATGGGTGCCACTGTGGGATCCAGCAGTGAAGCTGGGGAATCCCTGATGCTCTGGAACTCCAGGATCCTCCATGGCCACAGCCCTACCCATGAGCTCTGTGCTGGGGAGGAGGGAGCTCTGTGCTCTCTGTGCTCCCTGTGCGCGGATAGATCCCACCACACAGATTTCCAAGCTCCAGGGATGGGATTGGGGATGGCAAATTGTCTGCAGTGGCCCCAGAGCCTCCCCCTGCTCCAGCCACCCCCACGCTTGGCTCTCCATCACAGCAGCTCCTTCCACATCTCATTCCTGAGCCAAAGGCTCCCTGAGACCCCCCCTTATCTCTCCTCAGGGCTGCCAGGTTTTACAAGGGGCTTTACTTTAAAGCACAGAGCAAATCTGATGGGTATAAAAGCAGAGCCTGGAATGCTGCAGGGCCAGCGGATGCTGCAGGGCCAGCCCTGCCTGTTTTAAACTAAAAGGGGTCCCCTCCGTGCTGCTGCCAGCCCCAAACGTGACATTGGAATCAGCTGCCAGACAAAACATTCCTGGGTTTGCTGCATGAAGGATTTGAGCAAAGTTCCTGCCTTTCCTCTCCGTGTCTAAGGGGAGCTTATGGAAAAATGGAGAGTGGCTTTTTACATGGACAGTCAGTGACAGGAAAAGGGGAAACAGTTTTAAACTAAAAGATGGGAGATTTACATTGGCTATAAGGAGGAAATTTTTCCCTGTGAGGGTGGGGAGGCCCTGGCACAGATACCCAGAGAAGCTGTGGCTGCCCCTGGATCCCTGGCAGTGTCCAAGGCCAGGTTGGATGGGGCTTGGAGCACCCTGGGTTAATGGAAAGTGTCCCTGCCCATGGCAAAGGGTGGCACTTGATGATCCTTAAAGCTCCTCCAACCCAAACCATTCCATGATTCTATGATTTAGCAGCCCTCCCATCTGTCCTTCTTCCATGGGAGGGACTGGAGACCTCACATGCACAGATGAGAAAGCTGGAATATTCCGTGTGTCCCTGCAGGAACACACGTATGTTCCCTGGAGGGAAACCACAGCAGGATAAACAAGGCTGAGCTCCTTGGGCTATCCCACATCCAGCTCTGGGGAGCAACTCAGACCCCCCTCGCTCATCCCTCCTCCAGCTGCAGCTGCCTCCGGTTTGCAGAGGGTCCAGGGGGCTGGGAAACCTGGAAACAGCCTGGGCTAAACAGGACGTGAGCAGGAGCATCTGTCCAGCAGTGCTGGGGGTGATGGGGGATTGCATCAGGAGCGTCCTGATCCCGCAATTCCCAGTGCCTCCTGCACAGTGTGGCAGCAAGACAGGCTGGCAGAGCTGGGAGTGGAGAAGAGGAGGCTCCAGACAGAACTTAGAGCACTTCCAGTGCTTAAAGGGGCTCCAGGAGAGCTGGAGAGGGTCTGGGGACAAGGGATGGAGGGACAGGATAACGGGCAATGGATTCCCACTGCCAGAGGCAGGGTGAGATGGGATATTGGGAAGGAATAAACACCCCCACCTGTGAGGGTGGGCAAGCCCTGGAAGAGTGTCCAGAGCATCTGTGGTTGCCCCTGGATCCCTGGAAGTGTCCAAGGCCAGTCTGGACAGGGCTTGGAGCAGCCTGGGTTAGTGGGAGGTGTCTCTGCCCATGGAAGGGGTGGGAGGACACCCTGGTCTGTGTGGACACCCTGTGATTCCAGGATTCCCTGGGCAGAGGCTCCGTGTTCATTCCCCATGCAGCTGGGCTGCTTTGCCTCCCTTTCCTCCTGTTTGCAAAGGAAAGTTTGGAAGCAGCAGCTGCAAAAGTGTGGGTGAAAAACAAGAACCTGTGACTTAAATTTGGGGTTTTTTATCTGTGTGAAGGTTCTTTGTGCAGCCCTGGAGCTGGTGATCCTGATGGGAGCTGCTGTGGTTCCAGGAGGATTCAATGGCAGTTCTGCAGGAGGTTTAGTCCCAACAAAAGAGAGGAAGGACAAAACCACCTGGAGGATGCAGTGGAACCCATTTCCTATTGGAATGGCTGGGAAGAGCAGGAATCCCTGCCCAAAGAAATGCTGGGCTCATGCAAGGTCTGGCCAAAAATTAGTCTGATTGTTTAATGAGCTTCCCACAGGATGAGGACCTGAGCAGAGGAATTCCAATCCCTGGAAGGGAACACAGCAGCACTGGTGGGTGTGGGGGGTCCAGGTGCTCCCCAACACCCCCCATCCCCACCAAGCAATGGATTTTCTTATCAGAAGCACCTGGCAGAGACCCAGCTGCTCCAGCTCCACTAAAGGAGCTGTCAGCTCCATGGGATGGGGGTCTCCTGGCACAGGGAGGCGAGGGACGAGCCAGCCCCTCTGCTCCTGGCCGTTCCTGGGGAGCATCTCTGCCTGGAGGCTTTAATGACAAAGCCAAATGTGTGTGAGGAGGTGTAAGCCAAGGAGCCCGTGCCAGGTTCTGCTACCTACTTAATACCTGGGGCCTGTGCCGTGCTGACGATTCCCGCCTGGATAATGAATATTTTTAGCACTCTGCTAGAGTGCTTTTAGTGCCCGGAGAGGCCGTTCCTGGCCGGCTCCAAAGGCGGTGCTGGGGCTGCTGATGTTATTCCAAGGATGTCTTCCCCTATACAGATCCCGAGGGACTTGCAGAATATCCTGATCTCTCTCTCTTTTATGACGATTTTTTTCAACTTTCCCTGATGTAAGCGGAAATAAATCCACTGCTTTGGAAACAGGGAAAACTGCCGGGCCCTTCCCTGCTTGGGCAATGGGCACGGAGCTGGGACAAAGGGCAGATCTGTCCCAGCCCGAGGCCGAAGGAAAAGTCCGTGCTGGGAGCAGGAAGGGGGGGTTGGCCCCTACCCTTTGGTGGGAGCGAGGGGCTCCATCTGGAAGCACTAAGGATGGGGGGAAAGCCGAGTTTCCAGTATTGTGTTTGGCTGGGATCTTGTTGTAGCGACTGCTGTTAATGCAAATCCCGGGGTGATTTGCTCCAGCTCACTTAGCTCGGGCTCGAGGCAAAAAAAGCAGGATTTCTCCAGCTGGAGCCAGCAGCCAGGGCAGAGGAGGAGGAGGAGGAGAAAGAAAAGGAGGAAGGCATTGGGATGCCCAGCTCCATGAGCTGCCCTGGGCACTGCAAGGAGGAGCCCACCAGGGTCTCCTCATGATCCCTGGACATCCCTCTGGGGTATTTTCTGGGCTTTTGGGATTATACTCACAACATTTTTGCCAGTTGCTCTGGATGTTGTTTATACCCACACCAGGGGATGAACACTCACCCTGATCCCTGGGAAAGAGCCCGCACTGCTCTGGGGGCTTTGTGAACCCGCTGCCTGTACTCCTCTGCTCTGTTTGTCCCTTTTAGAAGAGTTTTTTCTTGTAGGTTTAAGTTATGGGATGGTTGGTGATTCCTGAATGGTTGGGTGTTGGCACGAGCAGCTCCTCACCAACACCCGCAGCCCCTGGAGGCAGGATCTGCTTTTGCAAACAGATTAATTCCTCAGCCCTGGAGCATCCCCGCCGGTATCTCCTCAGGTTACTCCGCTAATCCCAGCAGGATGTTTCCTGCTGGCCAGGGGAGGGGAGAGGCTTTGCTGATAACTGGGAGATGCCTCGGGTGGGAGGTGTCGGGATCCTCCATCCCGTGCTGGATGACACACGTGGCAGCCCCAGGGTCACTTCTCACCTTGGGCAGAGCTCTGGAGAGCTTCACCCAGGAATGAGAAAATTCCCTGTGACATGGGGAGTGAGCCCTGACACCTCTCCTCGGCCAGGATCTGGAGCTGTGGATTGCTGGAGAGGGTGTTCCTGCCCTCCCAGGGATCTGTGTCCTGGCCCTTCCCACACCCAGGGCACGGGCAGGGGCTGCAGGTGACAATTTGAGCAAAAACTGATCCCATTCCAGGTTCCTGAAGTCACTGTGCCTTTGTAATGTGCTAATTCCTGGGCCAGCACAATAATTGATTCCAGATCCCGGAGCAGTTTTGCAGGAGGGCGATGGATCTTGGCAGCCCTCCCCACCTCCAGCACGGGGAACCTGCAGCTGCAGGGGGATGGTGGCACAGCTCCTGCAGAGGCAGGGATGGTGGGAAGGGCATCATCTTCCCGGGATGCTGAAGGGCTCGCATCCAAACTGGAATGGCCGTGGGTGGCCATCCCATGCATCCCACCTCCTGATCCAGCTCATCCTTCCTGGCTGCTGCACGTGTCCCCCACCGCAGGGACATCTGCTCCTGCTCTTCCCTCCCCCCCTGCAATCCAGGCCGGAGGTGCAGCTTCAATCTTTCCAAGGGTTCAGGAAGGTCAAAGACTTTTTCCGATGGTTCTCACCGGTCTTCCCCGGATTGCATCAAGGCGAGGGAGCCCGCCTTATCCCCCACATCCGACCCATGGTGAGCTCATTCCTTGGCCGGGATGTTCCCACCCCAGGTGGATTTATTCACCCCTCTGCTGGTCTCACAGCACGTGGATCCTGGGGGGGATTTTCCTATGGATCTGCCCTCCAGGACATCTCCTGCCGGAGCATCCGCAGTGTGTGGGTGGGGGGTGAAGCCTCCCCGACCTCCTGCCCATGCCCCAGAGCAGGGGGGTTCCAACAGCTCCTAAATCCAGGCTCTTCCCGGCCATCCAGGGCAGTGCTTGGAGCCCAAACGGAGCCGCTGCGGCTGGGGAAGGTTGTGCTGGGGCAAAGACAGCCCTCGCTTGTTTTTCCCTCTAATAAAAAACTAATAAAGGAGAAAATGAAAAAATAATTTTCTGGAATTTGGCTGTGTCTGCCTGATTTCCTCTGTCCGATCCGCAGGGATGCGGATGTGCTGGCATGTGAGATGAGGGACACTGCGGCATGGATGCTGNCCCCATTTGTCTTACTCTACTCCTTTCCCTTTAACTTTTTCCTTATTCCCTTTTTCCTGCTCCTTCCTCTTGCTGTTCTGCTTTTTCTTCCCCTTCCTCTTTTACATTTCCCTTCCCCTATTCCTTTCCCCTTCTCCTCCTTCTTTTTTTCTTTTCCTTCTTTCTTTCCCTTTTCCTTCCCCTTTTCCCCTCTGTCCTGCCTCAGGATCCCACACCACGCCTGTTCCACAGGCTCCCATCCCTCCTGCATCCCATCTTTTCCCTGCTTCCCGCTCAGTACCTCCTGCCCTCTCCACCCTCTCCACAGCCACGGTCACCCCTGGGCAGGGCAAACCCCCCCTGGTCCCCCCTTGTTGTTGTGTTGGGCTCGGGGCATTCCCGGGTGTAAATCCCTGCTCAGAGCCCATCCTGTGTTATTTATGCTCCCTCCGGGACCCCGTGCTCTTTTATCCTCCTCTTTAATCCGAACCAGAGAGGGGCTTGGCTTAACCCAGTCTGCAGCATTCCCACTCTGTCCCCTGCCAGCCCTGCTCCTTGGAAATTCAGATAAGGGGAAGATTTATTCCGGCGAGGGGGGGGTTAAGGGAGAGTCACTTTTGGGGGTTCTTTGAAGATAAATTTAACTCCTTCTTATCTGCTGCACTCAACTAAAAGTCAACGCTGGGGGGGTTGTTTGGGAGGGGGGGTGGTTTTAATCTTTGGCCTCTTCCATTTTGGGTTCATTCCAGGGACATCCATCACGCCGGCCAGGTAAAGAATTCCAGTCCCTGCCAGCACTGGGAGATCTGGGGATGCTGCGGAAAACTGTGGGATGCTGCCCCTGCTGTGGCACTGACTCATCACCTCTTTGGGGTGGGGATGGCAAGGGGGGGTCCCCAGCCCTGCAGGGCTCTAATCCCCCCCAAATCCATTGACAGCCCCGCCCCCATGCCTGCGCTAATGAGCACAGGGTTAATTAGTGCCCCACGCGCTCAGGGCCGGCTCTTGGCGCCAGGGGTCATTAAAGCACTGCCAGCCGGGGTGACACGGAGGGTGTGGGGGGCTCCCAAGGCTGGGAGGGGGGTTCACAGACCCTACTCAAGAGCTGAGCCCTTGCCTTGTCCCAATCCATGAGGATCCCTTTGCCAGATGTGTCCCTGCCTGGATCTGGGGGCAGGAGTGCCCCAATCCCTCCAGGAAAGCATCACTTTTGGGGTAACCTGAGCAGCTGCAGGTGACATCCCTGGGTACCTGTGCTCGTGTCTGGGTAGAGCACATAAATACTTTTTTATGGTTCTTTTTTGGGTTTTTTTGTTGTGTTTTTTTCCACAGTTTCTTATGGCACTAAATTTTGGCTGAGGAGTTAAAGATTTTTCCTTGTGTGAGCAAGGAGAGGATGAGGAAAAGAAAGTGTGGAGGAAATCTTTGCCTCCTGCCTGGTCTCTGTGCAAAGGCAGCCAGGGGTTTGCTGTTCCCTGTTCCCACATCCCTTTGCTGGACCCTGCCTGGCACCCAGGGCCCCCAAACCCCAGGATGCCAGGGCCCCATCCCGGGAATGGTGACAGTGCCTGGAGCAGCCACGTGTCACTGCAAAGGCCACTTCCCGTGGCTCGTTGGGATGGTTGTCCCTGACCTGTGACCTCAAGGTCAGCAGGTATTAACAACCCCCTCCTCCCATTCCTGGGGGGAAAGGAGCCCCCAGCCAGCCCAGAATTCCCTGCCTTTGTGGAGTCAGAGCATCCTGGGATGGGCACTGCAGCTCTGGATCCCTCTGCTCCCGGCCCCTAAGGGCCAAGGGCTGGCTCCTGTCACTGATTCCCATCACTAATTTATATCCCAGGGCTTGGGCTGCCTTAATTCACCAGAAGAGGCAGGGCAGGTCCTGGCAGCAGCCATATTTCTGCCAGAGGTTATCTGGGAATTCCGCCTGGCCCTGCTGGGGGTTATCTGGGAATCCTGCCTGGCTGTCCTGACCCTGTGAAGGGCTGAGCTGTGCCCTCCCCTGCCAGGGTCCCACTCATCACCCCGGAGCACTCCAGGACTGTCACCTCCCCCCAGGGTCACTGGATGCTGACCTGGCTCAGGGGTGTGGGGCAGCTTTGGGGCAGGAGTGTGTGGGGAAGCAGGGAGGGAAAAAGTTCTGGATGTGGATCCTGCTGGTTCTGCTTCCCCCTTGGGATTTCTTACAGCGTCTCCCTTGGCACAGGGGCTGTTTAAGATGCTCCAACCAGCCAGAAACAGTTAAAAGCAACCAAAAGTTGATTTTAGTCTAAAATCTAAATACAAAGCACAAACAGTGGAGGGAAGAGCTGAGGAAGGGATGAAATCCATGCCTTTCCTCAGACAGCACCAGCACCTCCAGAGGGTGAATCTGTTCTTATCCACGGAGCAATGATGTTTTCCATGTGCTTTGTGCTCTCTCCATGCACTGGGCTGGGTGGGAAGTGCACAGGAACCATTTCCTCTCCTTCCCACTCCCCCTGGAAGGTGGATGCCTCTGGAGCAGCAGCGATCCATCAGGCTGAGGACATTATTTGGGTTTCAATCAACTGGAAACAAGGGAGTACCTGCAGAACAGGAGCAGGAGGGGGCTGCATGTGGCTGCTGAAAGGCCGGGGGCCCTGGGGATCTCCTGATAAATTAAGGCTGTGTGTTCCAATCCCATCCGGTGTCAGGCCCTCTCCACCTGGGAATGGGATGGGGGCACCTTCCTGGACCTCACTGGGGCATCCTCTGGGAAAATAAAGGGAAAATGAAGTTGTCCCCCTGCTCCTGCTCCCTGTGCCTCCCTCATGTGGCACAGTGTGTCCTTAGGGACAGAATTCCCATCAAGGCAGGAAAAGCTTCATATCCTCACACCTGATGTGGTCAGCAGCGATCTCATTTTCCAAATCCAGTCCTCAGCCCTTCCAGAGCCCCTGGAGATGGGATGTGGTGCCAGTGAGTCCCGAGGGGGGCTGTGGGTCCCCACAGTGCTGAAGGACAGGATCCCCCTGGGAGCCCTTTTCCACTTGCCAGCATGGTCTGGATGAGCTGTGAGCATCCCAGAGAGCAGGACTGTCACAGGCAGCACCTCGGGAGTGGCTTTTGGTGGTGGCAGCGTCGGGGCAAGGAGCAGGCAGGGAACAGGCAGGGATCAGGGAGGGAAGAGGCAGGAGACAGGCAGGGGACAGGAAGGGAACAGGGAAGGATCAGGAAGGGGACAAGCAGGGATGCCAAGAGCCATAACATTTTGGGAAAGCCATAGTCCTTCATTTTGGGGGGACATGGGAAGCCCAAGTCCTGTCAGAAAGCAGCAGGCACAGCCCTGGAACTTTTCCAGCAGAGAAGGGATAAGAGTGGGAACGGGAAAGGCGAATTCGAGGGCAGGAGCCTGCGGAACGGGAGCTGCAAAGGTTTCTTTCGGCCCTGAGGAGCCGAACTTGCCTGGAGGCAGGAGAAAGGACAGGAAATAGAGTAGGGTAGGGAACAAAGTCCTCCAGCACTTCAGAGGGAGAAGCTCTGCCAGGGAATTTGTGCCTCCACGAGAAACCCACAGGCAAGAAAAGGGAAGTGAAGGTGGGAAGGACACTGCAGAGAGGGAGGATTTTCTGTGACAGATTCCTTCAGAGCCAACGTCCCTGTGACAGCAATGCCAGGGGTGAGGGGCTGCCACTGCTGAGGAGAATCCCAAAATCACCGGCCCCAAGGACCAGCAGCCTCTCCAGGAGTGCAGGAGGATGGAGCAGGTCTGCTGCCAGAGCAAAGAGATCGGGCTGGGAAGTGGCCAAGGAAAAACACGATTGTTAAAAATGCTGATTCATCAACTTTGTCAGGAGCAAATCAGCACTATTTGCCTTTTTCACTACAGAAAAAGAGAGAGAAAACCTCCCCAAATTATTGAGCATGTTTTTCTGTTTCGAAAATCCTGAAATTAAACTTAATGACAGGAAAACGTATTAAAAATAAATGACTGTCGTGACCGAAACAAAAGCTTGGGGAAATCCGGGGGGAGCACATTTGGGTTGTCCTGAGCTCCTCTTTGTGGATATTTTCCCTTCCTCCCCATCATCTTTTCGCTGATTTTTTTGAGATATCACATCCCCAATGCCCATTGTTGCAACAGGGAGTGGATTTGGAGGGAGAGGAGCCCATCCAAGAGGATGATGAGGACAAGATGGGGTGGCAGGAACCCACAGTGGATGGAGCTGTGAGCTGGGAATTTTACCCCTTGACTCACTTCAAGCCAACATTGAACCCATTTTATACTCAGCTCCCAGGATTCCCAGAGAGGGATTGCAAAGTCCTTGAGGCACAACGAGGTGCTAAAGTTATAATGAATAAGGTTTTAATTAAGCTTGTGGTCCCCAAAAAAGACCTCGGTGAAAGATGGGAGCAAATCCCGCCGAGGGAATCTCAGCCCTACAAAGAGCGAGGCTGTGTGAGACCTGTAATGGCTCTACCAGAAGGGCTCTCCCTCGGACAGAAAGTGAGAAAAGATGCCTTAATTGGTAATCCAGAGGAATTCGGAGCCATAGGCACAATGTCCCCTCCCCAGCGCCGAGAGGATCTGCAGGGAATTCTTGTAACGATTAATCATGGGACAAATTCATGGTAAACATAGAGAGGGGGAACCCAAAGACTGGAGGCTCCTCTGGAAAAGGGATTTTAGCGGGGGAGAGGAAGGGGTTGGAGCAGCTCCCTGCAGTGAATGCTCTGGGTGGCCACGGTGGCCCCAAGGAAGGGCAGGGGTGGCATTTCCTGGCTGCTGCAGGGAAGTGCTGCTCCTGAGGATCTCTAATGGAACTCTCCATCCCCGGGGGCTGGAGCAGTGAGCTCAGGATTTGGGGAGCTGGTGGATGCTCCACTGGCTGTGCAGGGTGACCACAGGGCTGTGGGACATCCCTGACAGCAGGACATGAGTCCCTCATCCTTCTGTCCTGTGCAGGGGTGGGCACATCCCTGCAGGACTTCAGCTGGAGGCAGAACTGAGGATGAGATGTGCTGGGGGAATGAGGGCAGGGAGAGGGGCAGGAAACTCCAGTGGGAACCTGCTGGGAAATCCTCGAATCGTTTAGGTTGGAAGGATCTCCAGGACCATGGAGTACAACCCTTAACCCAGCGCTGCCAAATCAGCCTCTTCGGGGAGCTGAGGGTGCTTGGAGGGCTGGGGACAGAATGGGGACCCCTAAGCGCTGTGAGCCTGCAGCTGGGAAGTGGTTAGGGCTGGAAGAGATGGCAGGAATGGCAGGACAGGCAGGACAAGCAGGACAGGTAGGGCTGGCAAGACAGGTAGGACAGGTAGGGCTGGCAGGGCTGGCAGGGCTGGCAGGGCGGTGGGCAGCATCCTCCTCCCCAACCCGCTTGCTCAGCAGCATCGGTGCAGCCCCAGGGCTCCTTTTCCCATCTCCACAGCACAGCCGGGGGTCCAGGGAAGCTCCCGGAGACCCGGCCCGTGTCTGGGAGCGTTTGCCCAGCCGGAGCCCGGAGGGTGGGGAGGGACAGGCGGTGAGCGGAGCCGGCTCTGTGCTGGGGATACACGATTTAGTGCGGCCGCTCTTCCTGGCAGGACCCGCCCGCGGGGGAGATCCCGGTGTCCCGGACAAAGATCCCTCACACCTCCGGGGGAGGCGGCGGGGTGGCCGTGCTCTGGCCCCAGGAACCCGTGCAGGGCTCGTGTGGGTCTGGGGTTATTTTGATGCAGAGCGGGGGGATGTTTCTGTGGCTGGATTTTGCTCCTGAGCTGGTGGAAGCAGCTGGTGAAAGTGTGGCCGCTCCTGTCCGGCTGCTCCTGGTGCTCCAGGGTCCTGGAAAAGCGCCATGGGGTGTCCCAGGAGAGGAGACATGAGGGAAAGAGGGGTGGGATGCATTTAGTGAGGAGCGGGGTGTCCCGGCACTGAGATGGCATTGGGGGTGTGACGACCCCACACCGAGGTGTCTTTGGGAGGCTGGGATTTCCACACTTTTTTCTGGATGAGGACAGTCGTGCCGGGCTCTGCCCTGGTGCGCTGACCCGGGAGGCTGCGAGTGCGGCTGGGAGGAGCAGCAAAGGTCCTGATCA
>VZTB01017986.1:678388-696690 GCA_013397245.1 Thryothorus ludovicianus
GCCCCCCCTCCGTGTGCCAGCCAGAGGCTGATGTCGAAACCTCCTTTTTGCCGTGGAAGAGCTTGGGTGGAGAAAAATTCAAACATGAACATTTTGGAGGAATTTTTATTTTCCCCTATTTCCCTCCAAAAACAGTGTCCTATTCCCTGCCCTCCCGATTTCCATTACAGACTCGAAAAACACGATTTCCCCCATATTTTTTATGTGTTGGGGGAGTGTTGGCCATTTTCTGACCAGTCTCACTCCCTGTTTCCCCTCCTCCCGTTTTTCCTGAGTCACGGCTGAGCGTGTTCCCAACGTCCCAGGGCTGTGACATTGCCCCGAGGTGGCAGAACCCACACCAAAAGTGAGAAAGAGGAGGACATGAAAGTAACTTTATGTCCCGGGATGGATGTTAACATGCTTCAGCCCACCCAAGGATGCTGTGGAGAGGAAAAACGCAAGCACAGAGCCCAGGAAAGGGGGAATCCAGATCTGCCAGGGGAGGATGGGAATAACCAGGATGGGTTTGGGGGGCTGCTGGATGGCGCTGGTCCCACTCTCCCGGAGGAACTTTGGCATCCCAGGGTGATGGGGCTGCTTTGGCAGCGAACACCTGCGGGGCTGGGCCAGGGAAAACAAAGGTGAGGCGTGGGATGGAGGGAGAGGGGCTCGCCGGGTCGCTCGGCTCCTTATCTCCCGCACTGTTTGCTCCAAGATTAACCCGAGTCTGCAAGATGCGAAAGTCCAAGGAAAAGCGAGGCTGGCTTGAGATGATCGGGGGGCCTCTCCCCCTTCTCCTGGAGGGATGGCTGCGCACTCCAGGAGGGCTGGAGTTTAAAGTCCAGGCGATTGCGGGGTGATTTACGATTCATTATTCTCTGGTGCAAGAGCTGGTTAATGAGCAATGAAGGGTTGGGCAGGCGCGGGGGAAGGGGGGAATTGCGGAGCATTCCCGTGGGGAAGGGGCTTCTCCCCCAGCTCCCCCTGCGAGGAGAGCACCGGGAAGGCAGGGAAAGACCATTCCCAGCCCCCTCAGCTCAGGGACAGGGCAAAGAATTCCTGGATTTTTTCCATGTTTTACACACCCACTGCCACCACGTTTAGCTGTTTCCCCATTACTTTCCAATCATACCAGTTATCAGGAGCCCATTTATCTGATAATCTGCCACTTGGACTTATTCCATGTTTTTATAGTACGTGATAACAATTCCCATCCTGCTGACTCCATCAATTTGTCTGGAATGGTGTGGACGGGCTCAGGAAACACCCGTCTCCCAAACCGGGCCAGAACCAGCTGGATTATGGTAAAACCTGGAAGAGAGGGAGGCAGCTCTGCTCCACTCCTTGCTCACAGCCAGCCGGCGATTCCTGCCGGGTGAGGGGATCTGACTCCCAGCGGGGTCCTGGAAGAGTTAGGATGGAACAAGAGGGTTCCCTGCACCCCATACCCTCAGGGCTTTGCCTGCCCTTCCCCACAGAGTGCGGCACAAACATTAGCAGATAAAAAATCCCGTAAGTGAACCCCAGGGCATGAAGGGAGGGGAATGGGAAGCTGAGCCAGACCGGCAATGCCTTGGGAAGGCGCCGCAGGGAATGGCTGTGCCTGAACCCTCGGTGCCTGGAGCATCCCAAATCCTGCCAAATCCAGGGCAGGAGCGGGGCAAGGCAGCCCCGGCTGACCCCAGCCCTCCTGCAGGATCTTGGATCCCGCCTGATTGGAAGGCTTTGGAACTCCCATGCGCATTCCCAAAGTTTTGATTCCTGGCCGGAGCAGCCCCTCGGGCCAGCCTGTCCCGGCAGGACAGGGGACAGCAGGTCTGTGGCTCTGGGGACAGGGACCACCATCAATCACTGCCCTGGCCGATGTGCTGCCCACGGGTCACCGCCTGCGGCCAAAGGGCAGGGCCCAGGGGCTCCGGCGGAGCTCTGGGAAGTGCCTCTGGAATAACAGCCCCTCCTCGGCTCATCCCACCGGCAGGGGACGGGCGGCGTGGCCCGGTGTATGCGGGGTGGGACAGTCCCGGGTGTCCCAGCCTGGAATGGGGCTGGATCAGCCGCGGGTCACTCACGCCAGAGGGATTCCCAGCACTCCCTGTCACAGGATCCACGGCCCGGCCAGGGAGAGCTTCCCTGCCATGGGGATGCTCTGCTGAAGGTGTGGGATGCTCTCCTGCCAGGAATTTTCCCCTCTCAGGCAGGGCTGGTGGGGCACGAGCTGCTTCTGGAGATGCTGAGCAGGAGCTCCCATCTTTCCCTTGGATCCATGACTCCATTAAAGCAGTTCTCAGTTCAAAAGTCAGCACAAAACCTCGACTTCAATTTCGGCTGCAGCATCCCCAGCCCAGCCCCAGGGTGACAGTGGTGACATCAGAGCTGCTGCCACCACACTCCTCTGCAGGCAGCGAGTCCGGGGAGAGGCAGCCTGGCAAAGCCCAAATCCCGTGATCCAAGAGAGCTGGAGGAGACAGCCAGCCCCTCCCTCCAAATCCCTCCTGTTTCGTCTGCTCCGCAGCTGCGGGGAGCGAGCAGAGAGCGGCGGAGCAGGGACGGAGGGCCCAAATCTAATTTAAGTCGGAGCATTAGGCCAGGGATTATTTGGCTCAGGGAGTGTTGGCTGCGAACAGGATCCCGGGGAAGCACTCGGCTTGGGATGTCGGGAAGAGCTACCATTCCCCAGGCCTGGGTCGGATACACTGTAATTAATATCAGCGAGGAATTAGGAGGGATTTGGAGACAGAATGGCCTGAGATTGAGTCAAACAGCAAAGTGATCTCAGCTTTGTTAGAAATCCCCTTCCTAAAGGGCTGGTGCTTCCTCACAGCAGCAGGGCTGGGAGGCTGCCAGGAGCTGTCCCCCCTGTCCCTGGTCACCCAGGCAGCACTGGGACCATGCAGAGTCCTGGGATCGCCCCTCATCCTGCACCCACAGCCCGAGGCATCACCCACAGGGCTGGGAAGGGCTCAGAGTCCTCACATGGTGCTTCAGAAGCTTTTCTTAGTGGCCTTCCTTAAGTCCCCTCTGACGGGGGCAGAAGAATCCTCTCTTCCTCCCCGAGGATCAGATATCAGGGAGTTAAGCAAGAAATAGGATCCAAATCCTCCAGTTCCTCTCTAAGCTGCCTCTTACCCTCCAGGACAGTCCCTCTGGCTGACCCTGTCCCTCTGTCACCCCTCGCCTGTGCCCCTGTGTCAGGTGGCAGCTGGAGCATGGGAGGATGGCTCTTCTGTGGGATCAGAGAGCTGGAGCTTCTTTTGGGAACTTTGGGGCCATTTTGCAATCTCGGACATTGTAGAGAACCCAGACTGCAGGTCCAGAGGCAGGAGGGAAGGAGGAGGAGGAAGGTGGCACTGGGGCTGTTATACCCAGAGAAATCCTCATGTTTGACCTAGTCACCCTTTTGGGATCACTGTGACCCTGTTGGCCACAGAATTCCACCAGAACAGGAGGAGAGGCCCCTTCAGTTCCCCCAGCCTTTGGTCCTGCTGGTGCTCCAGGGGCATCACACCCGAAATTCCTGCAAGATGGAGCTGCAGCACCAATTTCCAGGATTGATTTCCACATTCTGCTCCTTGCATGTGCCCAGGTGCTCTCCCCACAGCCCAGCAGCCCCAACTCTCCCTGCCCTGGATTCCCCCAGTTCCTCCTCTCCACACACCACTGCCCAGCTTGGCCCAGGCTCTCCTTCCCTGTGCCAAAGTCAACACGGCCACAGCCCCGTGGTGACAGTCCCCAGCAGCCCTTGGACAGGTAGGAAATAAATAATGCCAGGAGATAAACAGAGCAAACACAGCCTGGGCTGCTGCATTTCAGGCAATATTTGCAGACCAGGTGTGTCCACCCCACCCACCTGAGTCACCCTGGGCAGGGTGTGGCTGGGGGGGGACAGTGCCCTGGGGGCTGCCCAATGTTCTGCTGGGCAAAGTTCCCCTGCTTTCCCCAGCCCCCATAAAGGGGCACCCAGAGCACCCACGGGTCCGTTCAGGGGAGCGTTGCCCCCTCAGCAGAGTCCACTGCTTCTTTCCATGGATCACCCACACCAGGGTGGATGTCAGGAAAATTTGGGGCCCCACAGCACCCTGAGGGTTCCCTGGAAGATCATGGAATCACAGAATGGTCTGGGTTGGAAGGAGTCTTAAAGATGATCTTGTTCCAAATCCTTGCCATGGGCAGGAACATGTTCCTCTAGCCCAGCTTGCTCCAAGTCTTGTCCAGCCCGGCCTTGGATGCTTCCTGATGCTCCTTCTGGAGCCTCCAGTGCAAGGTGATGCTTGGTTCAAAGGTTCTTCGAGTTCTTTAAATCAGGAACTGAGTTTCCAAAACACCCAAGAGGTTGAGGAGCATCTTCAGGAGGGACCTCAGCTGACCCTGGTGAGCCCATGGCCAGCAGCAGGAGCAGCAGGAGATGTCCTAGAACAATCTGGATTTATTCTGCCTCTCTCCCAGCTCTGTTTTCTCCTTCTCCCCTCACATCTGGCCACATGTGGCAGTGTCAGCTGCCACACCCTGATCCTGCAGACCGTGTGTTCCCCGCTGACTGGTGGCAATGGATGAGGGACGGGGCTGAAGTGTGGCTCACATCCCAAACCCAGCTCTTGGCGTGGCAGTGACCGATCCCTGGATCCAACAGGGAGCTTGGAACGGGCTGTTCACTCCAGCACGGTGTCCAGGGATGTGCAGAGAGACCCCAGGACATCCCCACAGTCCTGCTGGGGCTGGTGAGGGATGGCTCCTCTTTGCCAGGAGAGGTTTGGATGTGGCAGAGATGCTCTTCCTGCTCCTTCCCACAATCCCATGGAGCTGGTGGAGCTGCCCTGACATCCGCTCCGCCACTCTGCTCCACCACAGCCACATCCTGGGATCCTGCACCTCCAGCCTCCATCAGGTGTGACACAGCAAAGGGAGACTTCCCTCCCTCCCTCCACCCTGGTTTGAGCTGCCTGGAGAGGTTGGTATTCCATGGATGCACTGCAATAGTCAGAACACTTGGGAAAACTCTCACAAAACAGCGCTGAATTCCTTAAAAATAAATAATTTGGGAAATTCCTTGAAGCATCATGAAGTGCAAGGGAAAACATCCTGCAAAGCACAATGAAATTTTTTGTTTAATCACCGGGAAAATTCCTAGAATTCCTCAACTAGAAAACAGTGGAAGAGTCTGAAAAAAGCCCTTGACTGAGGTTTCCTGGATGGAGAAGTTTCTCAAAAGTATTTGGGGAATTTCATACCGATATCCCAGACTGCAGAATTTCTTGAGAGCCCTTGTGGGTATCTTGGAATTCATTGGGATGCTCCTAGACACATTGTCGATAAGGAAATGCCAGAAAACCTCTGAAAGAGAAAACTCATGGGAAAAATGGAAGATTCTGGAGAAGTTACTAGGTGGAGGAAACTCAGAGGAACCCTAAGGCATTCCTTGAAATATTTCAGATTGGAGAAGTCTTATGAAGCCCTTGAAAATTCCTGAAAATGTTCTAGACACAAGTCATAGGAAATTCCTGGGAAGCCTTGGTGTTGAAGAAAGGCTGATGGATTTAAGAGGAACGTGCCCTCCCCAAACTCACAGGACAAAACCCCATAGGAACTGCTGTGCTGTGGATCCCTAGAAAGCTCCAGGAATTTCCCAGGAGGTTCCAGGTGAAGGATTCAAACCTGGTGCCCACCTTGACCCTCTTTACTTTCCATCCTGGCTCCAGCAGGATTTGCCTGGAGCTGATCCAGTTTTTTCTCATGGATGCAGAGCTGACCCTGCAGATCTGATCTCAGGGTGGTGAAAAGTTTCCGCTGGTGACATTTCCCACAGCTCCGTGAAGCCACTTGGTGAGCAAAGGATCAAATCCATTATCTAAGGATCAATTTTCCCATTCCAAACCTCTACAACTTTAAGTTATTTGTCCCTTTATCCCCTTTTTCCTGGTTCATTTTAACTCTCTCCATACAGGTGTCATCCCAGATCCTGGATCAATGTGATGCTTTCCCCTCCATCTCCTTGTTCCCTGGCGTGGATCTGTCAGAGCTGACAGGCAACAGATGAAACAACAAAAAAAAAAAGGACATTTCCCCTTTTGTTCTCTTTCCTTGCTCCAGGAGTTCTTAATATTCCACTTGCCTTTTTTGACTCTTGCTAATCATGGAAAGGAGGCCTTCAAAGGGGCTCGGCAGCGTCTCGGAGACCTCGTTAAATCCCAATAATTGCTGATACGGAGCCACTGCGCGTGTCCGGGTGGGGGAAAAGCTTTTCATGTTCATTACTCTGCAATTATGAGCAGGGAAGTTCATCTGCCATTTTATTGCTCTGTTCCATACGATCATTCCATTCGCCTGCAACTCCTCAGTGCCAGGAGTCATTTGGAGCTGCTCCCAAGTGCTTGGCTGTGCTCTTCCCTCTCCTGGATCATTTTGGGGGCACCAGAGGAGGTTTCTGGCCAAACTCCTGTGGGACCTTGTTGAAAGTCCTCTCTCCTGCATGAACAGGCTGTTCCCCAAATCCTGCCATCCTTAACCAGGGATTAATATTCCCATTTATCCCCGGGCTGCTCTTGCCTCACCAGCCTTGGCTGAATGACCTTGCAGAGACCTTTTAGAAACCCCAAATATTGCAGCTTCTCTGCTCCAAGCTTGGTCCAAGAGCTCAATTACTCTAATTAGGGTCATGTTACAGCATGGCTGGAGTGGACAGACCAGCCTCAGGACTGCCAGGGCTCGCTGCTCATCCCACTTTTCTCCTGGAGCACCTGAAGCTGGAGACTCAGCGGGTTTCTATCCCAAGCAGTGTGTGAGCTGAGTGACCTGGAAATTCACGGACATCTTCAGCTGCTGGGGCAGGAGGGATGATCCTGAGAATCACAGAAGCCCTCTGGGACTGGGGAGTCCAACCCTGCCCCAGCACTGCCAAGGCCACCACTGGCCATGTCCTCAAGTGCCACATCCACATGGCTTTTAAATCCCTCCAGGGATGAGAACTCCACCCCTGTGCCAGGGCTGGACAACATTTTCCATGATAAATTTTCCCTAATATCCAGCTAAATCTCCCCTGGCAGGGCTTGAGGCCGTTCCCTCTCCTCCTGTCCCTGTTCCCTGGCAGCAGAGCCCTTTCCCCCAGCTGTCCCCTCCTGTCAGGAGTTGTGCAGAGCCACAAGGGTCCCCCTGAGCCTCCTTTGCTCCAGGCTGAGCCCCCCCAGCTCCCTCAGCCCCTCCTGGGGCTCCAGACCCTTCCCAGCTCCCTCAGCCCCTCCTGGGGCTCCAGCCCCTTCCCCAGCTCCATTCCCTTCCCTGGACATCCTCTAGTCCCTCAGTGCAGCAGCAGAAGGTAAAGATGGATTTGGGAAAAGCTCTTTGGACTTGACTTGAGGTGCTGCTGATGGTCCTGGCTCCTTCGGCCAACACCCTTCAAGATCGGACAACTGGGAGGAAGAGTGCGGCCTAAGGGCCTCTTTTGATCCAATTTTTCTCCCTTCTTGAGTGAGGAGTTTGATGGGAATTGGTTTAAAGTAAACAGAGGAGTCCTTGGGGCTGGCAGGATCTGCCAGGGTTGGCGCTGCCCTGGGCAGGGAGGATGAGGCGTGGGATAATTCCCAGCATCCATAGGATGTTAGTTTTCAAACTTCATCAATAAGACTCTTCTCCTGCGGCTCCCCAAAATGTTTATGGAAGAGATACAGGAAGGGAGGAAGATCAAACCTGCTCTGGCGAGGCCTTGCTGGCTTTATCTGTGGTTTATGAGGTGACCAGACCTTGGCGGCTCCGTTTTAACTTGTTTTGATCTGGCCGTGCTTTATGACGATTATTCTGAAATGTTTTGACAGGCACGAGCCTCGCCCGTCTGGGCTGCTCTGCTGGGAGTCCCAGGGCAGCACTCCCACTCCCGGCTTTTCCATAAAAACCCAAAAATCCAGAGGGGGAGATGATGCTCGTCCTGAGGATGCGGCACCCGTGTCCACCTGGGAAGGCTTGACCCACTCATGGCTCTTCCCTCTTCTTGCAGCATTTGTGGGATTTGCTGGCAATGCCTTTCTGAACTTTGGGAATGGTTTTCCAACAGATGTTTGGGCTCTCAAGTTGCATTTTTGGTTTTCCCCCCCAAAACTGTCTCTCTTTTGCACACATTTCATACTTTTTTAGTTAAAAAATTCCCAGCTGCAAACCACATTTCTGGGAGGATCATTCCTTTGTGTTTCCAGTGAAAATGGGAACATTTCAATAAATCATTCTTGGGTTCTTTTAAAGTATTTTTTATGGACAATCCTCGGAGCTGCAGGCTGGATTTGAGGACAAGTCAGATGCACCCATCTGGAGGGATGGTGGGGTGAGCTGAGCTGGACTCCCAGGGCCAGGGGAGATGAGGGAAGGTGCCGGTGGCTCCCAGGGATCAGCAGGATTACATCAGAGGCAGCACCTTCCCCACCTTCTGTTTACAATCCTTCCAGCCACATCTCCATCTCACACTCCTCAGGAGCTGGAGCCACACAGGAAATAATCATGGAATCACAACATGGTCTGGGTTAAAGTCACCTTAAATTTCATCCTGTGGAATGGTAGGGACACCTTCCACTGTCCCAGGTTGGACCAAGCCCTGTCCAGCCTGGCCTGGGACACTTCCAGGGATCCAGGAGTAGCCATAGCTTCTCTGGGCAACCTTCAGGTGCTGGAAGGGGCTCTGAGATCTCTCTGGAACCTTCTCTTCTCCAGGTGAGCACCCCCAGCTCTCCCAGTCTGGCCCTGGAGGGGCTCCAGCCTTTGGAGCATCTCCTTGGCCTCCTCTGGACTCTCCAGCAGCTCCAGGTCCTTCCTGTGCTGGGAGCCAGGGCTGGAGGCAGCTCTGCAGGTGGGGTCTCACCTGAGCGGGGCAGAATTCCCGCCTCCCTCCTTCCCACGCCGGGGATCAGCCCAGGCCTCGGGGGGTTCAGGGGTCCCCAGGGCCGAGCAGGCTCCAGCCAGGGGCTGCTCCCGCTGGGTGTGCCCAGCCCTGTTGCTGGAATCTTGGCGTTGGTTTATCCCGATCAGGGACGTTGATTCCTGCTGGGAATTAGGGATGTGTTGCCCCCAGCGCGGTCTCTCTGTTCTCACCTCTGATGGACCAAACCCGCCCCTCTTTGTCACTGGATTAGCAGATGACAGTAAAATTGTCTCCTGTTAATTTATGCAGATTCCCTCCCTTCTTCCAGGGCGCTGCCGCCCATTCCCCTCCGGGCCGTGCCCGCTGCCCACCCTTGGCCGTGCCCTGTTCCCTGGGCATCCCACGCGGCGGGATTTGGGATTTGGGATTTGGGATTTGGGATTTGGGATTTGGGATTTGGGATTTGGGATTTGGGATTTGGGATTTGGGATTTGGGACGCCCTTTCTGGCCAATCCAGCCCGGGATGCTGGGGCGGAGGCAGTGGGAGGTTCAGCGCATCCCTGCACGATCCCAGCTGGAAGGAGGACGGGCCCGGGCTGAAGGAGGATGGGCAGGCAGAGAGCTGCGGCCGCGTTTGCATCTCCGTGGGTGTTTTCTTCATTAAAATGCTGTGGGAAGAGGTTACCTCGCCTGCCTCCGTGTTTGTTGCCCCTGAGCTGGAAGCAGGAGCCCTTTGTCGGGGAGAACGGGAAGGAATTTTGGCAGGAAGGGTTTTCCGTGGGCTGCCGAGAGCGTGTGGGCACCGGCCGTGGCTGCGGCTGCTGCCCATGGAGGCTTTGGCAGGGGCAGGACGGGGCAGGGGACTTTTGGGCAGCGTGGGCTCGATTTGGGCCGCCCCGATGGCAAAGCTCGATGTCCATTTTAATGTCCAAAGCCCTCGCTGTGTCTGTCACCTGCATTTCGGAGCGCATCCCTCTGAGGACCCCTCCATCGCCCTTATCTCCTGTGGGTGGTTACTGCCAGGAATTATCATCCGCCTCAGAATTGCTTTGATCTGCTGCTCCCGGAAAAGGAAAACACGCGTTTTCTCTCTTTATTTTATTTTAAGCATCCTTTATCAGTGTAGCAGCACCTTTAGGTGAAGGGGCGTGCTGGCAGGGCCCACAGACCATCCACCCTCAGAGGAAAAGAACCCCTGGAAGGATGGGATGGCTCGGGATGGGGGCGGCAGGGACCCCCTGTGCCCCCCACGGTGGGAAGTTTCACAGAGCCGGGCATCCACCGGGCTCCCGATGCTCTCCCGATGCTCCCGGTGCCTCCAGGCAGAGTTTACCAGCGCCGGAGGCAGCTCTGAAATGGGTGCTGCTCACTGAGCTCCTTAATTGCTTTTAGTTGTAGACTTATTAAAGAACAAGATTTAAATAACGTCAAGGGGAGGAAGGAAAAAAACACCTCAATAAAAGCGAGCTGAAAGAGGGAGCGGAGCAGCTTCCCGCGGTGCCGAGCGGAGTTACCGCAAGGAGTCGTCAGCAAAGGCTTCCAGGTTTCCTATTTTTCCTCCAAAATCTGCTTTCAGTTTAAGCAAATCCCCGAAGATTGCCCATGAATAGTCATGCGGGAGCTGCCCTTGCCTGTGCTCCAGCCGCTATCCCAAAAAACCAGATTCCTGGCCAAAAAGGAGATGAGAGAAAGCACCAGGTTTTCCTTGAATATTCCTTATTATTCAGGCGAGGCTTGCAGACACTTGCGCTGAGATCTGATAGGAAAAGATTTGCCCAATTATGGAATGGAAACGGTCCCGGGGGTCGCAGCCAAGGGAGGGAGCGGCTCCCGAGGCTCCGCCGGCCCAGCCCGGGCACGACGCCCCTGCCAGGCAGGGAGAGCTGCCCCTGCCCCTCCTGGCACAGCCCCGCGAGTGTGGGTGTGGAACTCTGAGCGAAAAAAAACAATCCCGAGCACCTGGGGGAAATCCAACAGCCAAAAAGAGCCAAAAAATCTTCCCTTGATCACCCCTTGTGCGCTCAGGGGTCGGGGAACGGGAGATGAACCCCGGGCTCGCCCTGAGTGATGGAGGAAGATCATAGGATTCATCCCAAGAAAACACCCTGGGAAGGGCAGCAGGAGAGGGACTCGCTGTGTCTCCTTGGGGATATTTGGGATCACGGCGGGAGGTGGGAAGAGGGTACTCAGGAACCGGTGGCTCTTGGTGCCTCCAGGGGTTCTCGGTGGGATGAAGGATTCGCTCAGGGCTTGGAATTCGCCCCGGATTGCCTCATTTTTTTTTCTTGGTAGGAAAGGCTTTTCCCCCAAAGAATTTTCTAGACGTTACTCTGGATTTGGAAGTTGGGATTTCAAATATCAAAGGAACATAAAGCCGTGGGTCACGCGATTCTTTCCACCGTATCCGGTAAATCCATCAGCCATCCCCTTTCCCTGGAATTCAGGTTTTTTTTTCAGTGGAAATGCAGGAGGAAAATGGCAAAAAAGGGGGAGAAGAATGAGATGGCAAATGAGGAAATGGGAGAATGGGATGCTGGCAGGGCAGGAGCTCCTGCGCCCCCAAAAACAAACGCTCCGGGTTTGGGGTGTCTTTCCTCTGTGCCGAACCCAAAACTGCCTGGTCTGATCCCAGAGATTCTTATACCCATATCTGAAGCTGGGGGTAAAAAAAGCAGAGCAGGGCTGTCCCTTGGTTCTCAGAGATGTCCCTTGGCCCACAGAGGGGTCCCTTGGATCACCAGGGTGTCCCTGTGGAGCCGGGAATGAGCCGGGAACGGCTGCGGGAGCAGGCGGGGAAGGGGCTCGGCCGCACGGGGCCGGTCCCTGCCGTAGCTGCAGCTCGTTAAAGTCTGGCTGGAGGCGAGAGAGATCCCTCGATAAAGATGTGAAGCGAAATCGAGGGTAAGTACAGTAATCTCCCAACTTCCCACCGGGGTGTGAGCGCCCAGGTTGTAAATAGGCTGGAATCAAAGACTCATAAACCATGCAAATTGCTCCGTGTGTGTTTGTCTGTCTCCTTCCCATGTCTTTGCCCCTCACCTCCTTCCTCTGAGTCTCTATCTCTCTATCTCTCCTCTTTCCATGAGCTCTGCTCTGCTCCCGACGAGCCTGTTCGGGCGAGGGAGGGACGCTTTAAAAGGCATTTTTGTGGTTCTGGGCAGCAAGTCAAAAAAAAAAATCTGCTTTTTTTTCCCCCCTGCCACCCTACCCCCCCCTCCCCATTCCAGACTCAGGGACACGTCACCCCAAACCTACACAGCCATCAAAATAAACATTAATTAAGATATTTCCAGTGATCTCCACTGTCACAAATTACCAGCCCCACAAAAGCAGCGCTGCAACTGCTCAGGATGTTCAGTTTATCCTTTTTTGCGATTACTGAGAGATAAAACCGAATTTCTCCACTTTCCTCTTCTGCCTTTCAGCCCATCCTGCTCCGCACGGGGAGCCATCAGCGGCACCGCGGGGCTGCCTACNGCAGGGGTGCAGGATGACAGGAGATAAATGAGTGTAGGGTGAGGGGATGCACGGGATTACAGGATTCAGGGAGGCAGGGATGCAGGGGCACAGGGATGATGGGAAGTACGAATGCAGGGATGCAGATGTGCAGGGTGTGGGGATGTGGGAGAGACAGGATGCAGGGACACAGAAATGTAGGGATTCAGGGGCACGTGGATGCAGGGATGCAGGGGCACAGGGACACAGGACTGCAGGGGGTACGAGAGTGTAGGGGAGCGTGGGGGCAGGACTGAGGATGCAGGAATGCAGAAATACAGGGATGCAGGAGTGCAGGGCTGCAGGATCGCAGAGTGCAGGGGTACAGCAGCGAGGAGTCCAGAGGGGCTGGATCTCCCTGTCCCGGCTCCCGCAGCCGCCCGGGAAGAAGCGTGGGCCGCCCGGAGCAGGCGGGCTGCCAGGAGCCGGAGCTGGCAGGGCAGGGTGGGGAAGCAGGAAAGGGAGCCCCGCTCCTCCTCCCCTCGGGGAGAGCTGTGGCTCTCGGCGGGAGGCTTGTGAGTACACACAGACTCTCTGGAGCCTCCCATGTAAATCCTGGCAGGACGCAGCCAGCTCTGAGCTCATTCACGTGAGATCACCGGCTCGTTCGGGGCACACGAGTGGGGACGTGCCAGGAGCTCCGCGGGACCCTGCCCCGGGGGGCTGCCCGCCGCTGGGGAGCTGGGAGAAGAGCTCAGCCCATCCAACCCCTCTCCCTCCTGGTCCCTCTTCCAGCAGCTCCGTGCCCGTGTGGGCACACGCAGCATTCCCCAACCTCCTGCAGCCAGCTAGTAGGAGCCCGCTGTCATGCCAGGGTGCTGGGGATGGATGGCAGGTGTGACACTGGGAACGGCAGATGTGACGCTGGGGATGGAAGGTCTGGCCCTGAGTAACAGTTGTGACCCTTGGGATGGGAGATGGGACACTGGAGAAGGCAGGTGTGACACTGGGAATGACAGGTTTAACTTTGGACACGGAAAATCCGATCCTGGGGATGGAAAGTCCGACACTGGGAATGGCAGGTTTGACCCTAAGGATGGCAGGTTGGCACTGGGAATGGAAGGTCTGGCACTGGGGGAGAGGTCTGACATTGGGGATGGAAGCTGTGGCCCTGGCAATGGCAGGTGTGCCCCTGAGGATGGTGAGTTTGACCCCGGGGATGGAAGCTGTGACACTGAGCATGGAAATTGTGACACTGGAAATGGATGGGCTCATCATAGGGATGGAAGGTCTGGTCCTGGGGGTAGCAGATATGGCATTGGGAATGGAAAATTCGGCCTTGGGAATAGCGGATCTGATGCTGGGGACAGCAACACTTGGATTTTCCACCCCGGCCGAGGAGCGGAGGCCGCGGCAGGCGAGGGAAGAGCCCCGGGAGCGGCGATGCCTCAGGCGCATCCATCGGCAGCCGCGTGTCCCGGCACAGCCTCGGGCTCCCGACGCTTCCTCTGGGACAGGACACAGCCCCAGGTCACCTCCTGCTCCCCTGCCACCCTCCACCGCTTTTCCTTTGGTGTTCAAACCCTGCGGGAGCTCTGTCTGCACTTGCGACTTCCCCCCCGGCCGCTGCCGCTCCAAAGAAAACAGGTCCATGTGTTTGAAAATCTCGGCTTACACAGCATTCCTCCAGCTCCTGCTCCTTTTTGGGGCTTCTCCTTCTTTCTCTGGCTCGCTGACCTGAAAATGCACTTTGTGTTTTCCCTGGGAGAGGTGGCTGAGGAGAGCTCCGGCATAGCTGCATATTAAACCCCACGGATTTTCCCGAGGTGCCGCTGCCGCTCTCCCGCTCCAACAACTTTTTAATCACTCGCCCCAGATAGACCCGATCAGATTTATTTTTTTTTCCCCCTGCTAACAAAACCATGGCGTTTCCTGTGCTCCTTTCTGGCTATTTAGGCCCCTTTCATGTCTCCCTGTCTGTGGAAGGACGGCCGGCCCCGCACGCCGGGATAGCGTCGGGAATTTCAGCGGGAATTCCAGCGACAAGCTGCTTATCTTCCCTGCCAGGTCATTAACGAGCCGGTGGTGCCTTTTGCAGGTCATTAAGAGAGATGTTAAGGAATGACCTCGGCAGTGTCCCCTTGGATATTCCCGCCTCCTCCAGCAAGCTCTGCGCGAGTGGGTACATCGCTACCTCATTTATATATACATAAAATCATATTTATGTATGTAATATATGATATATATCATATATAAACGTATACCAAATATACATATATAATACATTTAAATAAAAAATTTCCTATATTACATATAAATATATAAAAGCCATTTATACCCACATATAGAAATATATTAATACATATATATATACCCGCATATCTATCTACAAAATTACATACATACATATCTATATATACACACACATATATATTAATATTTATCTCTAGGTGTTTCTTTTCACACTGTGCCGTTCAAGGCTGCTCCTTCTCCGGCCAATTTGAGGCATTTTCCTTATATTTTCAACAATAATGGCCAAAGAGTTAAAGGCCGCTCCCCGGCACGTCTCACCCTTCACCTTTGTTCTTACACGAGTGAGGTGATTTAATTCTGCCGGGGTTTTTAGGATGCATTGCTTGGTTTTCTGGGAATATCTGGATGCTCAGGGCCCCTCTGTTGCCCTCTCTCCGTGTTTAGGGTGGCACCAGCTGCCTGCCAGCGATTTTCCTTGTGGTTTTTGTTGTCCCTTCCCTCTCTTTGCCAGCCCTCAGCCCCACTCTGCTCTTTGCCAGAGCACAGACAGGATTTGCTGGAGCTGGGGAATGGTGTCTCCTATCCCAAAGAAAGGCAGAGCCAGGCGGGAATTCAGCCTCTCTCACCCGTTTCTCGTTCATTGAAGCCAATATTCCTCCTTTCCCAGAGATCCGGAGGAAAGGGAGCTGCTCCAGTGAGGATGTTTAGGATTAAACCTTTACTTCGCTTCCATTAAACCCCCTGATTAAAGTGCTGGACTCCAGACAATGCTTCCCTGAATTCCCAGCCCCGACAGCTGCTCCCTCAGCTCCCACTTTCCATCTCCAGTCCAACCCCTTTTCAGCCACCTTTGAATTTTCCCCTTTCTTGCAGGATTTTATTCTTTTTCTTTAATTTTTTTTTAAAACCCTAAATCCATGAGTGGCCACTTCTGCAAGCGATAAAAATCTTACTCCCTGCCTTTGGATTTTTTTTTTTTTTCCAGGCAATTGTAGCTTGCAACACCTTAATTATCGCGACTCTGAAAACCGGTTAAAGATTTTAATACTTCCTTCCCCAGCCTATTATGCAGCGACTTCTCAGCCCCATAAAATGTTCCTCTGGAGCCCCATGGCCTCGTGCTGCTGAATTTCCCTGCTCTGCCCCTTCCCGATGGATTAAACACTCCCAGCTCCCCCTTTCCCTCTCCCCTTGGGGCAGATGGGAAGCGCTCGCATTTCCAGGTGGAAAATGGGACTTTTTTAAAATTGAAATCCTATGACACAGCCAGCAAAAATGTTGCATCATTTTAATCAGGCGGCACATCTGCAGAAGGTGCAAGATTCCCGGAGCCTGAGCGCGGGAATGATGGGATAAATCACGGGAAAGGCGAATCCTTGACATCACCCTCATTGCTGGTTCTGATGCTCTGATTTCTCTGCTTGCCTGGCACCCATCCTGCCTGGCTGGCTGTGATTCCATGGGTACAAGGCTCTTTGGATGTACATTCCATAGCCTTAAAAAAAAAAAATCCCTGATGTTTTATTGTGTTTTTTTGTTTTTTTTTTCTTTTTTTGTTTTTTTTTTTTTTTTAAGTAGATCTGGGTTAATCACGAATTTTGGCCCCATCTGTGCAGGGCTCCTTGGAAAAGCACTTTCCAGGGAGAGGGGCTGTGCCTCTGCCAGGGTGTTGGGGATACACGTGCCAGCCCGGTGGGATCTCATCCCTTTCATCCTAGAAAACACTTAGGGGGAATATCTCCCTGGTCCCACGGTGCCTGTGGGATGAGAGAAGTTTATTCCCCACCGATGTTTTATTTAGGTGAGTTTTAAATAACTCTAGCGCTTTCCTGGGGGAACCATCCCCCGGATTTCTGCACTAAGCACTTTTTTCTGGTGTTCAGCCGAATTTTTCTTTTCTTTTTCTTTTTTTTTTTTCCCTTTCTCTGTTTTTTCCCATTTCTCTCCCTTTTTTTTTTTTTTTTTTTTTTTTTTTCCCCTTTCTCTTTTTTTTCCCTTTTCTTTTTTTTTTTTTTTTTTTTTTTCTCCACTTGGAGATTTCTCAGGTAATTTGAATGTGAAGTGACTGTGGAATACATTGGGCTGCAGCTCATCACTTGATGAGGGGCTGATTGGGCTCGGAGAGACTTTGCCAGCAGGGAGGGAGGTGGGAGAGCCGGGAATTTTGGGAATGATGCTGTGTGTTACCAGTCCAGTCTTTTTAGAATGGAGCAGATGAGGAAAAATCATCCGGATCATCCCCAGAAATGTTTTAATGAGGTTTCAAGGGAGGTGAAGAGGGAGGAGAGGGAAGCCAAGAGTCGGGAACCCATGTGGGGTGGGAAGGGCACAGTGGGATGTGCGGGAAGAGGGCACGAGGCAGCTCCTGGGCCCCAAAAAGGTGAAGAATTTGGAAATTCAGCAGTGGTCTTTCTTGTCCCTCGCCATTTGCAGGTGAGGACTCTGGGGAGCACCAGGTCTGAGGGTGGATCTTGGATCCCTCATGGAATGGGAGCCTGGAGCAGTGCCCCAGGATGGAGCTGTGTGGGATCTGAGGCCCCCCAAAATTCGTGACATCCACATGGGAATGTCCATGCAGGGCAGGAAAAGGGAAGGGAGATGGAGATCCCAGTAACTCCTTGTGGAAACACCAGGATCATCCACTGTGCCTGGAATTTTGGGCATGGATGAGGCTTGTTGTCCCCTGGCCCAGCTCAGAGCCCCCTGGCTCAGTCCCCCAGGATATGGATCCCTTCCTTCTCCCACCTGGAGCCCAGCCCAGATCCCAGTGTCACCAGTGCACCTGAGGCAGGGAACATTTCCCATTTAATTTATTGGGTTGTTTTCCCCAAGGAATCACCTTGGTTTGTCACCACCGATTCCTTCCCACGGCTGGGTGGGAAAATCAGGCGCTCTGCTTCCCTGGGCAGGTGTTTCCTGCTGTGGGACAGCACCAGGAGGGCTGGGAAGGAATTTTCCTGTTCTCCCAGACTGACTCCCACCTCTCCAAGGTGTCCCACTGCCCGGGACGAGACCCATTCCTGTTCCAGGGGCCTCTCCCATGTTCTGAGTGTTTGGTTTGGTGTCGCTGAGGCATTCCAGAAGCCACAATCCGGGTTTTTCCTGGTGTGCCAGGTGTGGCTGTGCTGTGGAACTCTCCATAAAGTGGTGACCTTTGGAAGCCCGTGCCTGCCTCACCTGTGCCTGCCTCACCTGCTCCTTCCCCCCATCCCGAGGATCCACATCTCCCACAGCACCAAACTGGTCCCCGCTGGGGCGAGGCCACGGGAACTGATCCCAAAATGTTCCCAAAGTGATCCTGGAGGGATCCTGTGCCCTCCTGGCCGTGGGGGGGTTGGGCACAGGGGAGCTGTGGGGACATCATCCTCATCCTCCTCCTTTCCAAAGGATTCCCGGGCTCCTGATCCCCACCTGAGCCTGTGCCGGGAGAGCGGCATCGCCATGGCAACGGGGCCTGATGTCATCGGGAGGGATGGAGGGGCAGGAGAGCGGGAACGGGCAGGGAATGGACCGGGAATGGGCAGGGAGAGAGGGAATGGGCAGGGAATGGACCAGAGATGAGCAGGGAATGGACCGGGAACGGGCAGGGAATGGACCGGGAATGGGCAGGGAGAGCGGGAACGGGCAGGGAATGGACCAGGAATGGGCAGGGAGAGAGGGAATGGGCAGGGAATGGACCGGGAACGGGCAGGGAGAGAGGGAACGGGCAGGGAATGGACCGGGAATGGGCAGGGAGAGAGGGAATGGGCAGGGAATGGACCAGAGATGAGCAGGGAATGGACCGGGAACGGGCAGGGA
>VZTB01017987.1:0-71795 GCA_013397245.1 Thryothorus ludovicianus
CAAAACTAAATATATTCAAAATAATAAATAAGGATGCATCACAATTTATGAGATGAAAGATAAAGGTGAGCCTTTCCCTTCACTCAGCATTGGTGAGACCCCAAAGTGGAATGAGAAGATCCCTCATTGCCATCAGGATGCACTTTCTTACAGTGACCAAGAACTGGCAGAGGTTGTTCAGAAAAGTAGAGGAATCTTCCACTTTGATGATATCCAAAAGCTGTCTGGACATGGCCCGAGGTAACATGTTGAGCATAAAGGTCAGAGAAGTTGACAAGCAGAGGTCTCTTCCAACCTCAGCCAGTCTGTGATTCTGTAAAACAACAGTCCAGTCTTTCTTCTGAACTATTCATGTGTTTCCTCTCCTTTTAAGTTATTACAATACAATGCACACACTTAGGGATTGGGCTCTACTATTTTATTTTGCTTCCTGTATAGAAATCACAAGCTCTCAGAAATATTTCTGAGA
This sequence comes from Thryothorus ludovicianus, assembly GCA_013397245.1. NCBI lineage: Eukaryota > Metazoa > Chordata > Aves > Passeriformes > Certhiidae > Thryothorus > Thryothorus ludovicianus. The sequence continues at coordinate 470 of VZTB01017987.1, forward strand.
AGCAACAAATTTTCTTCTCTTGTTCTCTACTCTGGAGGACAAATAGTTTGCAACACTTTAAGAACAGCTTCCTTTCAGATTTTCTTAAATACATGGCCTTCATGGCCTGTTTGTACTTCTGATCTTTCTAATTTTTGCTTTTCAACCACTCCCTGGATACTGTGACTTGTAGTAATAACCATTCTCCAGTAATGATTGAATTTTATGTAACTGTACACTTTATAGATATTGTAATTTTATGTAAAAAGCTTTTCTTCATTCTTTTTGAAACATAAAACATTTTTTACCATGAGTTAACTGTTGTCATTTTTTTTTCCAGAGCCTCTCAGTTTAATTAGTCTTTAATTACTGGTTAATTGTTCTCTAAGTAATCTGCTTTTCATTCACATATTTAATGGCCATCAGTATTTAAGCAACTTGAGGTGAGATCTTTGTACATGAACTTGAAAGAGAGATATTAAAGCAATTTATATAGAGTAATACTGAACTCAGCATCATTTGAAATTATTTTTTAAGATGCAAGATTTCCTTTAAAGAAGTTTTTCAGTCTGATTCTTCTGGAGCTGCTAAATAGCCTCTGTAAGTGATAATTTAAACATCATGGTTTACTTCTTGCTTGTGTGATTTTTTTGGCCTGTGTTCATCTCCTCTCTTCATGCCAGCACTAACAGGGTTTCACAGGATGTGCAGATCTACACTGGGATAACAACATCAATCAGATGTCATGCCTCAGCATTTCAACCACCCAAATTCAGCAATACTTTCCCTAAAGCACAACTGGATGAACATATTCAAACTCTGTTTTGATTATCTATTCCTTCCTGGACCCCTGCAATCTCTTTATTCTGAAATAATAAAGATGAGACAATGACTGGGGCAGATCTGGGACGTGATGGAAAACATCTTCTAAGTGGTAACTTACAGCTCAGAGCCTGGCAGAGTTGCAAGATTTGAGATTAGGAAGGGAAGTGTCCTCTCCATCAGACTTCTATGGGAATAGTGAGTTTTTCAGTTCAGTAAATTTTTTTCCTGGTGAGAATATTTAGTCATACCCCCCAGGCAATTTCCAGTTGAAAGACTACTCTAGACTTGGCAACCAGCTCAATGATTTCTGTGATCTGCCTGATACACATTATTGCCTGAAAACATGCTAGATAAGATGTGTTAGATCAGACTTTGAAGTAAATAAACGGACAATTTGTCAAAATATATGTAGGAGACTACCTTACACTGTGCAAATATTTCAAATAAAGGATGTTTCCTTCATTTCTTCTCCCTTTCCTTCTCTTAAATATTTTAAGATAATCTAAAGAAAACTTTGGAGCAGCAAGGAAATTTCTATTTGGGATATCTGCAGATGTTGTCTCCTCATTCAAAGGAGAGGAAAATATAAAAGTCAGAAACTTTAGTCAGTAGGGATTATCTGTCAATCCTTTTTTTTGAAGAATACCCCAAAATTCTGTAGAAAGATTTTTAGACAGATCAATAGTAACTTCACATCCTGAGACAAAAATGTAATAAGCCATTCACACAGTAACTTAATAAGAAGTAAACCTCAACTACAACCTGTAGATTGTTTATGAAAGTACAAAAGAAATAACTTGCACAGCAAAGAAGAAGCTAAGTTTCTAAATAAGACCTAATGTCAGAAATACTGAAATCTTAGTGGCTGAGGAGGAAAGGAGAGAACAATACACTTGACAGAACTGATTCTCATAAAATATTTTTTGCATCTTCTGACAGGACATAGAAAAAGTTGTGGTCATGGAAGTGAGCAGTCCATGGGAATAAACAGTCCCTCCAGTGGGTACTCTCTCCTAATTTTATCCTTTTCTCTTTGGTCATTATCCTCCTGCAATGTGTAAGAAAAGAGGAAGAGTTTACTTTCCATAGAAGAGACAAAGATGTGGAGAAGGTTCCTGAGAACAAATATTTGTAGGTAGAGATAAGAATCTTTTTCCTTCACTTCCCCAATCACATAGGATGTAAGGATGTGTAGATATAAATTAATTTGGGTTTTCAATAAGAAGAACACAAGATGGTAATCTTATCAGTATATTAGATCATGAATAAATACAGATATTTGTCACAGAAATAGAGTCAAAAAGACAATAAAAAATATCTGATGTGAATTTGTCTCTTCAGCTGCAGAGACAGCTTGCTGCGAACCAAAACAAACCCCTGAACAAACACCGCCATTTCTAACAAGTGTGTCAGGAATCATGGAGAGGTTTTATCCTCAACACGGGAGGAGGTGAGACATCTGATTCTATAAGTGGCTTTTTCAGTTTGAAGAAGGAGAGAGGTTAACAAGTAAGAGCAGCATAGCTGGTCCTTGGGAATATGTCTTTACCCAAATGTAAATTCTATGGCAATTATAAATTGAAGTCAGTGAGGTTACAGTGGCTACAACTGAGGGAAGAAATGAGTTATTAGCTCAGAATTTCTATTTGTTAGGGCAATGATGAAATAGTTATACTGTAGCTCATTATTCAATAATCTTTAAAAATTCTGTGCATATATTTTCCTTGGCTAAACTTAACATACCAAAATATTTTTTCTCTGTTTGTTATGGAAGTTGATTTAATGTATTGTATTTTCTTTGACACTAGATTTTCAATAAACTTCAATTCAACCCTGGGAATACTGAATGGATTGAAAGAATTAGCATATCTATTTGAAACAGTGTTACGGAGAAGGAAAAACCCAGGATATTTGATTTTCAATAAAACTTCTGGCAAAATTTGAACTTCTTTAAACTGATCCCTGTCTTTTTGAAAATAAGAAGAACCAATTTAGAAATGCAAAATTGGAGCTTGAATTGGGGGAGGGAGAATGAACTAGCAGGAAAATACTGGACATTATAGTATATGTTATCAACAGACTTCCATAAATATAATCCCAATATCTAAAATTAAATATATCTTATATATGAGGTTAAAAAGAGTCATTAGTTTATTTATTCTGGGAATTGGTGTAAAAAAGTCAGAGACATACTTTGGCTCATTGGTGACTACAGGCAATGTAACTGTTATCCAAGGCCCAGTGTTTTCAAATGAGATTTAGTATTCCTTCTCCATTAGACTACTATAGACGAGGAAAAAGACTGCAACAATAAATTTTTGTGTGAGAAAATGTAAAAAAATACCTGTTACTGTTTAGAAAGCTCTGTTACAAGAAACTTGCAGGAATTCTATGACTGTAAAAGACAGCCCCTGCCTAAGGAGTTGCTGATCCTTGACCATCACAACTTCTGGGCCAACTCCATTTTCAAGCAAGCACACTAAATAAAGTAAACACAAACACAAACTCTGTCACTTCTCTGTATGGCAAAATAATATTGTGGACATAACTTTGAATCCAGGTATGGGAGTAAATATTGAATGACAATATATGGGTTGTTTTAATACAGTACAGTAAACATATGTGGTAGATATCTGTATCTAAACAGAAGCAACCAAGAATTTTCCATTTCATGTTTTACCTGCTGTGCTGAAATTCTCAGTTCTGATGTTTTTTTTTGAGAGACTATGATGGTATAAATGGTATAAAATGTTTTTTATCATGACCTGCCTGGCTGCAAGGCAGCCTGTGACAAAACCCCAAAAAAACAGAGTGACTGTACTCACTATCTTGACGTTGGATAGTAGAGATGAGTGACCATAATAATTGCATTTTCTCATGGTAAAAGATGTCAGCCTAGGCTATTTATCCTGCTGGGATGACAACTACAAAAAAAAAATATTCAGATTTATTTGTTTGAGGCTGATCTAAAGCACTTAAAAATATTGTTTGGTTTTTTGTTTGTTCATTTGTTTCTTTAGTATAGGTGCTTAAGCCATGCCTTAGATCAGGACCTGGATGTTTGTCATGTAGGATGAGCCTGTCAGGGTCAACAGCTTTCAAAAGTGCATGCTCTTGAGAATTTGTTCTCCAAACCCAGCCCTTCTTGTGAATAGAAATGTTGTTTTGCATGGGGTGAATCAAGTGGGAGTCTTGATTGTAGCTGTTCCAGAACTGTGATCCTGACTTGGTTACTGGCACTGTGTTTGGCCATAGATACCTGCCAGCTCTGTGCCTCAGTTTTCCTCCCTGTAAGATCTGGAGAGCAATCACTGACTGGGACCTAATGAGCTGTTATAGTACAGGGGAGATGTGAAGTGCAGCAGTGCCACTAACTCAACTGCCTAAGAACTGTTTTAAAGAAGAGCAGCTTAATGAAATCAAGACTGTTTTTGCCCCATGTATTTATCTGTACTAGTTCCCCTGGATGACCTAAAAGGGATTAACAGCTAGTCCTAGGTTAATCGGCCTCCATGGCATCTCTTCTCTAGAGTCAGAAAGGGATATGCTGGCTGCAAATCCAAATCCCCAGATGCATTTTAGCAACTAATATGGTAAGGGAATCAGCAGTTTTTTATTAGTTTCTCAAGCAGTCTGATGGATCTTAGTCATCTAGAATGGCCCAAATCAAATGCCAGCTGCTTTTGCACGTTTTCTCTGCAGATGTCATTTCAATTACTAATGCCAGTGTTACATGTACCTCCTACAAGCTAGCACTGTCATTCTCCAGCTGCAGATTTTCAAGCATTTCAGATACTATCTGAGTACTTGTGTGGAAGATTAAAAATAATAATGAGGCACATCCTATAAATCAGAATGGTATTCTTCAGACATGTTGGGGGGTGGAAATATTTCTGTCTGTTGGGCAGGCAAGAGCAGTTGTTATCAATTACTTTAACATGACTTCACATTACTTTGTCATTACTTCACAACACCATCCAAAACAGTCCAATACCCATTGATTGTGTTATTTGAGCAATTATAGCGTCCTTATAAAAGCTTTCAATAATAAAAAATATTGCATTGGAAACCAAAAATTGGTTTCAAGGGAAGTTAGACTTCTAACTGCTTTTAAATATCTGAACTCTGGTCTCATTTTTTAGTGATTTAGCCAAATTATCATGTCAGTATGCCATATTACTAAGAGTTGTCAAACATCAGATGCACTGAGGCCTGAAATCACATTTTTTCCAAACCCGTGAAGCTGCCATTCAAACATTAGTCTGTAAAACCTGTGATGAAGAAAATGTGAGGCATAGATTGTCTATGAAAAAATCTATAATATTTCAAAGTTTGAAATCTTGGAGGATGCAGCAGACTACTAAGACAAGATTTAATACTTACAAAATACAAAAGTATGAATCATGTAAAGTTCATTTTAAATAAAGTATTAATGACTGGAAACAGTTATAACCTTGATGACACTAAGTGTTTTGGGACTGCTGAAGGATAGTATAATTTGTTCAAAAAAGAGCACAAAGCTGGTGAAGGGTATGAAGCACAAGCCCTGTGAGGAGCAATTGAGGGAGCTGGGGTGTTTACCCTGGAGAAGAGGAAGCTCAAGTGTGACCTTATCACTCTTTACAACTGTGTGAAAGGAGATAGTAACCAGGTGGGGATTGGTCTCTCCTGCCAGGCAAGCAGCAACTGGATGAAAGGGCATAAACTGCATGAGAAGAGGTTTAGATTAGACATTAGAAAGAAATTCTACAAAGAGCAATTATATATTGTAATGTGTTGACCATGGAGATCATGGAACCACAATTGCTGGAGGTGTTTAAGAAAACGCTGGATGTGGCACCTGGTGCTGTGGTCGGGTTGACACACTGGTGTTCAGTCATAGGTAAGACTTGATCTTAGTGATCTTTTTCAACTTAATTAACACAAAAAAAAATACCCTAAATCATAAATATTCATATTAAGAAAAAAGACTGTCTTTATGTTTCTACTGAATTTATCAAGTAAGCTTTGCATAGATGGAAGTGATTTTGCTACCTCATTTTGTACTACTGCTATACCCAAACAGTAAAGGTTTTATCAAGGAGTTTAACCCCTGTAGTTATTTTAGTCTTTGCTTTATAATTAGGTCTTGTTTTATGTTTTCTTTACCCCTAGGATTATTATTTCTATCATTCAGGACAGATGGAACAAGGACTTCTGAAAATGTACATTGATCCATGTGTTCCTTTGAAAAACTGAATAAAGAACATACATCCACAGCTGAGAAATTCTGTGTATTCTCTAGTGTGGCAACACAACAAACTAACATATAAACTACCTGGGAAGAAAGCAAGCATTCAATATCACACTATTGTCTGTGATGCTAATAATAACAAGATTGATGCTGTCAGTGTTAGAGTTCTCCTGAGCTGGTGTGGAGAAGAAGGGTAAGGAAAAGGCAAGCTGCATGGCTGTTTAAGATGTTAGTTTGGTCTTTTACTGTAGTTAAGCAGATTTATTTTCTTTTCCATTAACATTACTTACAGCAAGTTTCAGGTAAGACCTGTATAGAAAATAGATGAGTACACCGGTGGGACAAAAAGATCCAATGGTATTATTACAGGAAGGACAGAAGACAAGCAGAATTACCTTATAGCAAGGATCAGAGAAAACATCTGCAAAGAGAAAGACAGGATCATACATATATATGAAAATAAATATTAAAAATACAGAGGTGCATACAGACACATAGAATATCCTTTGATAGATATAATCCTGGGCTTAGTAACAGGGAAAGTTTTCTTATATGTGCAGGGTTGGCTATAGGAAAGCACTGGGTTTAGTTTTTAAAATATTTTTAGAGAACTGTAGAAAATTATGGGAAAAAAAGTCATATTGCTTTTTAACTTTGATTCATGCTTTTATGATTCTTCAGGTGCATTTTTCTTCTTTACACTTTACAGTATAAAGAGAAAGTGAGAATTAACTCTCTATTTACCTATATACACCTGGTCAGTTTTCAGTGGGAGGTATTTGGGTCTTAGTTGATGAACAAGTTTTTAAGTCCTAAAATATAAGCCCTAACAAGATTTATAAGACTTAAAATATATAAGACATTCAGTATGAGAGGATAGGACTCTACCAGGTGTATACATGCACTTATGAACTTTTATTCTTTTATTTCCTCAGAGAGAGAGAGAAGGAAGTCTCTCCAAGTAATATCAGAAACAATACCAGCTTGAAAATCTGAGAGCAATGTGCTGAGCTCATATGGCAAAACATTAAATACAGAGAATCTCCCAACTGATATTTCTGATCTGGTTGATCATAAATTATTTTATTATGTTGCTTGGCATGTGACTCATCACAACATCCCAACACGATCCACTGGAAATAGCTCACTGCAGTATAATATATCAAAAATGTAGAAGCACAGGAGGAAACTGATACATCTCACCCTAATGAAATACAGATTTGGTCTATCCATTTTGTTAATTAGCAAAGTACCTCAGATCTAATTATGAATCTATCTTTAATATGCTTGCTTCACCCTGCACATCATGGGCACATAGCATGGTAATTATGCTACATAAAACTAAATAGAAGTTATGTCCTCTGGTGTTTGAATGAAGAATCTTTGTGTTTGGGAATATTTTAATTTCTGGAGTAATTTTATAAAAATATTACTTAAATCAATCCTCTTCTCTCACCCTTACTATAGCTTTTGAAACTACATTATTAATGTTTAGTGATAGATTATATTTTATCTAATCTATCTTTAAAATACCTTCTAAACCAATGTTTAACCACAAGGTTGATATGACACTGTTTTGTTCTCATCTGAACTGCTCCACTCCACAAAGAAACAGCTCTCATTAGCAATGTCTTTAATTAAGGAATCATGGAGGACAACTGTTATGCTTTTTCAATACTTAGAACCTCAGACAGGAAGTCAGTTCTGGAAGATATCTGCAGTCTGGTGTCACTGTCTGCAGGTACTGCTGTGCTCTGGTGTACACAGAGACCTTGTGGTGAATGAATGCACTTGGGGTAAAACAAGATGCAAAATATAAAAAATACTTAAAAGCAGCCTGGACAGATATTTGCTTTAACCTTGATAGTGCTATATCTGTAGGTAGCGAGAAGGAAAGTGCTGACTACCAGCCCTCTTTCCATCCTGGAAGGGAAACTGAGCATACAGGCAGGGATGTAGCTGAGATGCAGAGAGTAGACAGCTGGATACCAGGGAAAGGATCATTTTGGGTACATAGCCAATATGAGCTCCTGTGCTATGTCCATTTGATTCCAAATGGAGTTCCTCCCAGCATTGAACAGCACACTACAAAGAGGGGATAATGAAGAGATAATCGTCACTTGAAGAACTAGAAATAGAAGCCCACCTTTTTTGCCTAGTATGTGAAACACTAGAAGCTGCCTTACGTTTTAAATCTCATTACAAATAAGGTAGACTTGGCATGGTACATGACAGGGAAGACTGGGGCATGAGGAGCAGGACAGAAAAGTGGAAAAGTGCAGCATGAAAATTTGTCTGAAAATTCACTGTAGGGAAATGACAAGCTGATTCAAAGTTTAAATGCCTTAGGAACACTTGACTGAAAAAAACTTCAAAAATGTAAGATAATATAATAGCACTATTATATCTGAGAACTTGAAAGCATAAGCAACAGCAGAAGTCGAATCTCATGTTCAGAGCAATAGTAGAATGTATAACTCCCATTGTCTCACATTGAAGAATGAGAACCTCATTTCTCCTTCTACTAATTTCTTATAGTAGAAGGAGCAAAATGTATTTACAAAAGTGTCTCTTGACTCCTTAAGCTCTCTTGCCTATTTATACTTCAGTTATAAATAAAGAAAAGACAGTGTGTCCTAATTTAAAAGAATATTTTTCCTGCCAGAACAGTAAGATGATGAGCTATTAAATGGAGAACAAAGAAATAGTAATACAGTATGTTAAATACGAGTGAGACAGCTATCACATTTCTATTCAATACTTGAAAATATGCCCACCTTTTTTACAATCATCCTTAAATAGCAATTCAAGCATAATTGTTCCGCTATTGCATGTAGATTGCTAGTGCCTGAAAAATTTTAATCTATGTATTCATCAATTTATGATAACAACTATTAGACAAAATTAATTGCTAGTACCCACAGGATTTAATTGTTTTTTTCAAGGAAGAAGCTGCAAATTTAGTTTCCGGCATTGTTCCTTGATCAATTAATTCGGTTTCAGCTCAGTCCAGTATTTTCATATGTAAGTAGCCATATCTCATTTTGAGAGGTGTGTTTCAAAGCTAATGAATGTATGCATAGAAGTGAAGTTAGTAAAAGAGAGGATAGCATGCATATACTGCTATATACTCTACTTTCACTGAAAATACTCTGAATTAGACCTTTAGCTGTAATACAGGGTTTGTATGAGATTATTGCAGTTCATGCCTGCCCTGAACTAGACAACAGGTACTTCATCTGTTGATTTCTAAATTTACTTTTGATGGGATAGTGAATGTCCGTGTGTCCTTTTTTCCTCAAGACTGAACTTTACAGTAGAGGGTAAATCTGTCTTGGACCAGAGGCAGGGCTCGGTGATGTCAGTGAGTAGTTAGAAGCCAAGGCAGATTCTGTTGTTGGCTGGTGGAGTGGGAAGAGAGTTCCTGAACTGAGCAGCCTAATCCTTGATGACTCTGAAGAAACACATCAGAGTCCCTCTTTACATAATTGTCAAATTTTGGTTTAGAAGAAAGTGCTTTTGTCTTGGCATTGTACCTTCTCTTTATACCTACTATCCCTCTGGATGACTGCCTTTTAATTTCACTGCTCAGTATTAAGAGAGATTTTCTTAGTAGACGAACAGTTTATACTGCAGCCAAAGCAAAGGTCTATTGCACCCATAAAACCAGAACTACACTAAGCAGGATTTAAGAAATATTAGGTTTCTTTTAAACATAGACATAAGAACAGTAAGCAACAATATGTGTAAAAACATTTTTGCAGCCTGTAACCCCATAAAAACTGTAATGCTTTAGGGAATAAGCTTCAGGCCTTCAGCTAACTGTGTCCAGACAAACTCTGCAAGGCCTCAGTTGTTTATTATGAGCATTACCAATTTCCTGTGAGAACCTGTGATGTGAACTGCAATTTGTTATGTGGCATTTCTTGCCAGGATGTACAGTTTTGAAAGCATGGAGTATTTAAATGTTTGAAATACAGATATCTTTTCAAAGCAAAGGCTCTAGAACTATAAGCAACCTGCTCATGGACAATTACTGCTCACTGAAAATATGCAACCTTTAAGAAAATGAGGAGCCACTGGGTAGCAGGACAGGGAACATGCCACAGCAGCTGTCCTGAGCATTCCTCAGAACCTCTGCCACAGCCAGACACCCAGGACTTGTGTCAAGAAACACAGACATTTTGCAAAAGGAAAGGTCCCAGACATTTTCCCCACATCAGTGTAGCACATGGAAGAGCTGTGGAGCCTGTTCCCTACGCTGGGCTGAAGGTGGCTGCCGAGGGGACGAGCGCCGCAGACCGGGGGCTCACACTGGGTGTTGAAGATGGCTGCCAAAGACTCACTGCTTACAATGTCTACTGAGAGCAAGTAAAGTAAGGACTAAGCCTTCATCAGTACGAAGGGCATCAATGAATGTCAATCTAGTTAAGTTTTTCTTTAGAGTTCAAACTGACCAGGCTTATCACTCTTATAAACATCACAGTGATATTTAGGTGCCTGATACATCCTTGTATGTATATTCAGTTGCTGCTATATCAGTTTGTTTATTAAAATTTTTCTTTTCAGTGGTTTTAGCCTTACATGTTGTACTTTTAAAACTGATATCTGTGAGATTTTACTTCATGTCTGACCACAGTCTTCATATTGCAAAGATAAAGAGGCCAAGTCTCATTTCCTTTTTATGTTAGAGCTACAGGCAAATATCAAGGAATCTGGATAAGCTCTGGTCCAGGGCTAAGCAAACTGAACAGGACATGAGAAACTACGACATGAGAAATGTCCAGACATGACAGATAACAATGTGAGAAGATGCCAAATGTTACAGTTAACACTATGAGGACTGTCAGGGACGCCTGGGTGTCAGAGGTGGTTGATGAGCAGGTGAGACCTGAAGCTGAACATCACTGGCAACTGGAGGGGAGCATTGAGACCTTTTGGGAAAACAGCTTTACAGGATAAACAGCACTTAGGTCACCTTCTTAGTTGAGCATACAATGCTGAGATTAGCATTGTTAGCAGAAAAAGAAATATCAAATTAAACTATGGATGTATCACGACTGAGCTCAGCGGGGAAAATAACTATTTGGGACAGTGCTGGAGTGCAAAAATGATGGTAAAAAGGAGGGTAAAGTAAAGGCAAAAAGGGCAATAAAATACATAAATTATGAGTTTGGGTATGTCCAGGGATATCTCTTGTGCTTCGTTGCAGCTGGAGGAGGACAGTAAAGCCAAGTTGTTCCAACCACAACACATGCTAATTCTGCTGCCACTATCAGGAGGAACTGGGGTCAATGGAGTGAGGTGTTTTCCCTTGCCAGCAAGGAAAATCCAGGATAGATGGATTGAGCAGACTGATACCACACTGTCATTGCCTGATGAAAGCCTGAAAACAAAAGCATCCTCCTAAAGATGTTTTGACTGTTTTGGCCTTGTCTGCCTTGATAGATGTCTAAAGCACAATTTTGCTAGGTATTCCTCATTGAAATTCGTGTTTTCTGGATATGGTAATCTGTATTACACATGGCACTCAAGACATGTTTTACAATGATAATTCATACTTTTCCTTTCCCATTGTACCTACTTGAATTGGTTTCAAGAACAGGCATAAAATGTTTGACTTTTCAACCAGCATCTCAGCAAATACTATAAACGCAAGGGTATGTTAAAGTATAACATATGGTAATCTTCTGACATCCATTACCAAGTTAACACTTAAGATCCTGTTTCTGCCGTAGCACAATAGCTCTTGCAAATATGGAATTATTCAAGAGTTAAGTAATTATAAAGTTTCTCATGTCAAAACTCAAGGTGAACTCATCTAGGCTTTATTCATAAAAAAAAAATAGTTAAAATGAGGAAACCATAGAGTGAAGGGGAAATGCCTAAATTCTCCTCTCCCTATGTTTCAATTAAAGATAATAAAGAGGTTTTAAGAGAATAACACTCCTCCTCTGAAGGACAATGAGTGTGAGTGTACATTTCCCTTGAGAAGGTCTTTATTTACAATCTGGTCATATCGATCTTTCAGCAAAACCCTGGAGCATTATACTAAAAGATGAAGAAAGTGAATACATTTACAGCTAGTGAACAGTATGAACAGTATGATAGACTTCTTCCAATCACCAGAACATTTTGTAGAAAGGTTTATGGTGAACCCTAAATAGTTGTACATACTATGTCATGAACCAAAACCATATATGCTACCTCCTCAGAGCACTCACTATATCACTTGATTTATCATGAAAACACCAGCTGGTGAATTTACGACTCAGACACAAAATTCAAAATTTGTTTACTCTTATTCCAAACTTGAACTTTTGACTGTATTACTTTGTTATTAACACAATATAAACCCCCACAGCCCCGACATTTGCTGAATAGGTCAGATTCTCTCTGGTTAATTTGTCATACTTCAATAAAACATACTGAAGTTTTTCAGTGTTATCACGAAAAACTAAGTTGCTTTTGTAAAAGTACATCAGCTTGCTCCAGATTCAGTGTAAAGACGAAGAAGAATCCTTTGGCACATGGGGAACATTTTTTTCAGCCAAACAATTAATATTTGATATCCTCTTGGGTTAGGACAGATTGGTATGAGATGAAATATAAAATGTTTGCAAAGGTCTGTAAAGATCAAGTCATAGAACCAGTAAAATAAGATTTTTATTAGTTGTTTTATAAAATATATGTTTTTTCACATACCTAAGACAGATGTGTATTTTATATGCTATGCTCTGACGCTTTCAAAGCATAAGAATCAGACTCTGAACTTGAGTTTTTGCATAATGTCTTAGATATACATACATACTACCTCTTCCCAAATCCCTTTCCTCAATATTATCCACTATCTTTGCTTGGATAAATAAAATTTTGTCTTTTCAAATTCTTTCATTAAAAAAAGTGTAGTAGTTGTTCTGTGCTTTAATTATTATACCTGCACGCTCTTCAACTGTTCAACCACATATATAGATTAAACTTCTGCTGCCTTTTAAAATCAACAAAGCAAAATATTTCCTATCTCTGTGTCTTTCTTTTCTCCCCTAACTCAGAAATAGAGCAAGGCCATGGGTTAAATAACGTAAATAAAAGCGAAATCAGAAATCAAATAATAACTTGTTTTCCAGTACCTACCCCTGTAGATTCCATAAGTACTTGGAAAAAATACTTGCAATAGCAATATTCTTTTTCTTAAATGTCTAACATATCTGATTTCTCTTCTATTGAGACAAGATGTAGGAGGATTGTTCTTCCTGCTGAAGCACCCGCTGACCCTTCCTCCCCTTGCTTAAAAAACTTGCTCTTTCTTTTCCATGTTCCACTCTGTCTCATGGTGCAGTTTGATGTTGACTTGCTACTATAGAAAATGGAACAGAGCTCAGTGTGGTAAGCATAGTTCTGGTTTCTAGAAAGCTTTATCTTTATTATGGGACATAACAAAAGGATTCTGAAAATTTCTAATTCTGCAGTAGCTGTAATATTTCCTTAAATTAATACAGATTTTGAGATGGTGATTGTTAGTTTAAGTGGCTTTGGCCTCATTAGAATATAATGAATTTTCAAGGTTAGTACTGTATCATGTAGGTAGTAATAATAAATAATTTCCTTGTCAGCAGGGAGTCAATGAATACTTTGGGACTCCATCTGCAGACTATTTGGCTAGCAGGAATGCACTCTACATATACTTTGCTATTGATGTGCCTGTAAAACTCCTGTTAATTATAATGGGGATTTATAAATGGACATCAAAGGCCAGTTTGTGAGCTCTCTGAAGCCCTGATCCTGCAAAGGCTTATAAATGTGTTTAATTTTCACACTGTTAGTAGTACAGTTGAAATCAATGTGACTTAATATTAGCTACATGCTGAGTCTTTGTAGGATTGGGGACTGGTAGTGATTTTATATAGAATTTACTTAACTGGTTCCACTAAGTCTGCTTGTTGTGATTTGCATTAAAATTATAGTCAAAAAACTATGATCTGAAGGGGACACACAATCCTAATTCTAAATAGATTTGATATCACTGCAAAGTTTCACATTGAAAAAAAAAAAAAGACTTGGACAGCAGAGCTTTTTTAGAGGAGTAATTGGGCCTATAATACAAACTTAAGTTATGTAAAAAAAGAATCACTTACAAAACTTACGGTTTTACAAAAAGTTCACAAAAATATCAATTTAAAACATCTTGATTAATTTCACAGGTGTTACCCAAAGTTCATTTTTTTTTAATGAAATGTAGTCCTAGACTTAGTAAATCTCATCCTGTGAAATGCATTCTGTATTACAGTTTTTCACACAACACAATTTCAACATAATTTATTTAGTAAGGAAAGTCAACAAAAACATCTGATCTGACCTTTTTGATATGACCAGAAATTTATCCATGTTTCTCCAATAAGCAGAAGCTATTAAATAAGTACCTGTACCAGAGAACATTAGGGGCAACAACAGAGAAATTTTATTACTTAAGAGCCCCCACCAATATACCTAGAGGAAAAAGATAAATTTCCAGACAAAAAAAACAACTAAGGATGGCAAAAGAAAAATTAATGAAAGAAAATATGTGAGATTGTGCAGAGGCATTCCTCTGAATCTTACATTTTAAAATCAGGAACTTAAAAAAATTAAATCTCTTCTCACATCATAAAATGCATGGAGGAGAAATCTAAGTGGACTTCAATTTCTCAAACAGTGGAGGCAAGGCGTCCCTTTGTCCTTGCTCGGTTAGTGCATCCCTGTGCTATTTGTCTTTGTCAGACCTATGCATTTGAGTACCTGCACTCCTAGGTCCCAGTTTGGGCTGTGCTCCTGTGCTAAATGGATGCGCTGTAGGATATTGACTACTGCGAGTTTGACAAGGCTGCCCTTTTGACAAGGTGAAAGAGGTCATTATATTCACCTCTGGGATGCAGCCAATATAAATCTCATTCTTAAGGAAACACAATGCGTTCAGAAGCTGAGCCACAAGTCCAACAGTCTCCTGGATACTGCCTAAGTGACACAGACCTTAAAAATTATTAAAATGTAGTCAGGCTCACCCAAGTATGATAGGAAATAATCAATACTATTTATTGTTCTCTGTGGTATTATGTCTGTATCTAGGACAAATACCAAAGATGTAGCTTGGGGCTTTCTGTGACAAACAAGTGTTGCTGTTTGAGGGGAAAAGCATGAGTGCCAGAATGTCAGCCCATCCACAGGGGAGATGAAAACATATGCAAATGAGCAAACCTCCACAAACCAGTGCATTTCTTAATCTTCTTCATCTGTCCCACCCCTTTTTATGGTTAAGTGAGTTACTGCAGCCCTAAAGCTGTAGAAATCCTAGCACAGTTGCCACTAGAGACTGGGGCTGAATCCCAATGAGTAGAAAGCACTGATTAAATGACAGAACAGTCTTTTCCATTCCAGTAACTCCAGTGGTCAGGCATTGTGAGAGCAAGGACTTTGAATGTCATTGAGCTAAAGGAGCTTTCAAAGTCATTACCATTCTTTGCATATTGAGCCGCAAGGTGGGCCCTGGGCTTCTTGGCATCCTTAATGCTCTCTTCAGGCTGCACAAAATTCAGAGAATCTCACTAAAGAATCCCATATGGCATCAAGGAACCTGGCCCACTTTTACAGACCGCTGGCACCTGAAGATCTGCACAAGGAAATAATTTTGGTGCCCAAAGGACAAAGCTGACTCAAACACAGCAAACCATATATTATCACTGCAAAAGCTCTACATTGTAAAAAGCCCAGAAACACATAAAACTAGCTACTTACAGAACCATAGAACCTCTGAAATATTTGCCAAACAAATATTAAATTTTAAGAGGCTTCTTTGCCTACCTGTTATTTACTATTTAATAGTTTTCTACATTGGAAAAACATAATCCAAACCAAGTATGAAAGTGCATAAATTGTTATCTAGATCATGCATCTCCCATAAGCCCCTAGGAAAACTGACTGTTTTTGAGAGATGTTGTATATCTGTGATTCAGATGCTAAAATCTTCAATATGTATTTATGATTTTGAGATGGTTATTGCCTTGCCTTTGTGTTTTCTTTGCCTATGTGGCTATTTTTGATAAATTGTGGCAAATAAACTATTTGTAATATCTCTACATTAAGTCTAAATAATCACTAAATCAAAGCTGGATGAATTATATTCTGAAGCAAATGTAGGTCTGCCAAAGAACTGATCTTTATGAGACCTAATATAGTCTAAACCACAAAATAGGGTTGTCTCCAATCAAGAAAAAGTCCTTGAGTTTGGCCCTGCTGAAAGAAAATGTCAGATAATTACAAAGCTTCTTTTTAACACAAATTATCCTTTCTTAAGTAATGGATGGCAAATTTTCCTGCTACTAGTTTCTCACATATCTATCCCTTGTTTTAAAGGCACATCTGAAGTGGAAGCCTGCTGTTGGCATTGTGCATAGCAATGAATTGACGTTTGTCTGTGCAGGATGCTGACCAGCTAGCTGTACAATTGTCATATGTAGGAAGGTATGTTCTTTCCTTTCAATCAATCACTATTAATTTTATTTTCCAGATTCTTTCCTTTTTATTTCTCTCATATTTCATGTGAACCTCTGTCTTAACCTAAATCTCTAATCTTTTCGTATGCCTAGGCATTGACAGTCATTTGTAAGAAACACATATATTTAAAATGTCCTCTGTCTTTCTGCCTGTTTTGCAGCTGCCTTCCTGAAAGGCTTCTATGCAGACTGCTGTCAGAACATCTCTCCTCAGATTGTTTAGTATTCAATTCACTGCTCATTGGCTTAATCCTCTTCACTCTCTTCTATTAAAAAGGGGATTAAGCATTTCTAAAAATAAAAATAAATTTTGTAAAGTTTGAAAAGGTGATGCAAGTAACTGTGAGTGACTAACAGTTGAAAGAGTTCAAACATTCTCTAATTAAACACCAGTGCCAAGGAATGTTAAATGATCCTAGGAGTTGAGCTCTTCTGGGGCTTCTAAGTACTCATTGATACAGCAAACCTTCACTGTGGCACTGAAACAGCAGCTATCTCCCTACATTCTGACAGAAAGGAGGTTGGAAAGCCAGACAATATTTAAAAAGTGACTCAATGGAAAATGGACAGTATGGAGTTGAAAGTTTGAGCCCATTCTCCTTCCTATAACTTGTCATAAAAACCCTGTAACATATTGCTCCAAGCTTATTCACTTCTGATCCAAATGAAAACCATGTTGCTCAGCAGAAAATTCTGATAAAATTCAAACTTTATCTGCCCACTACAAATTAAATTTTTTCAGACCATAATCCTTATTTCTGCCCCCAACTTTGTTTGAAACATATTTATTATCAATCCCCAGAGAAAGTGGAAGCTTAGGGTATTTACTTGGACTATTAAAGTAACTTTTGGAGATGTTGGTAGACATCTCTTCCTCCCAGTAGATATTGGAGACTAATGCTTTTAACACAACTGTAATTGCTCTTACACTGCATTCCCAAGTTCTTGGGTTACACATGCTCTTCTAACACAGAAACCCTTGTTTCACAGGGGGGAAACTGAGGCAAGACAGGTGATGAATTAACATATGGAGGATTTTAGTCAGTTCCATTTGTTTGTGCTTTAGCTACACTCCTACCTTTTTCTGCAATTTACCCTCATTGGTGTTGAGATGAAACAAGGTCTCATAACCTCTGGTAAATATTGTGTGTTTTAATTTGAGTTATGTTTTTACAGAGATAGAAAAATAGGTAACAAAGATAGTTAAACTGACAATTAGTAATACGAAAAAACCCTCACTCCTCAGCATTAAAGAGCACTTTTCTGTTCTTTCATCAGAAGAATACAGAATTTAATATGTGTATTTTTTAGAGATGGAGAACACTCT
Source organism: Thryothorus ludovicianus (assembly GCA_013397245.1). Lineage (NCBI taxonomy): Eukaryota > Metazoa > Chordata > Aves > Passeriformes > Certhiidae > Thryothorus > Thryothorus ludovicianus. The sequence continues at coordinate 18,360 of VZTB01017987.1, forward strand.
TTAATGCATAAGTATAATACAGAGTAAGGATTACTAAAGATTATGAGGAGGTATACAATGAGAGGATGAAGGCTTAAAATTTTTTGCTAGTGAAAAGTCAGTGGAAGATGTACCCTGGATTCATTTAAGACCTATTGCTGAAGCTTAAAGAATAGTATAAAGCATCCATTGGAGGCAATTTTAAACCATATTTCTAGAGACAAATCTTTTAAAGCTGAGTGACTTCAGAGAAGTATCAGTTAGAGAGAAGCCATAAAGGCCTAACCAATAACAATGATGTTCTAAAAAATGAGAATGTGGAAAAGTAGCAGCATGTAGATAAGGCCAGTCAAAATGTTATATGAGACCATCCTAATGACTGTGAGGTTACTGAAAAAGCCATGATCTGTTTGATGGAGTTTCTAGAGAAACAGACTAAGTTCTGAAAGTTATTTTTTTTGTAGTTAACTGTCTTGAGCTAGCCAAAATGAATTTCTGCTCTGGAAAAAATACTTCAGATAAGGTTTTGCTTAGATATGATTTACCCTTGTCTTTTAGACATATTAGAGCATTTATAGTCACCTCTGTTTTGTCATTAAAAATTAGAAAAATAAGAAAATATTCAGAAGCAGAATATTAGAGTAATAAAGAAGATGCAAAAATTATTTTAAGAGGAAAGACTAAATAGAGTTTGATTGCCATGCTCACAGACCTGATGAAAAGTTTTGTCCGAAATTTTACTGTTTTGATAACATCTTATCCCTTTTTCATGACTTCAGTGTATGTGATTTCTAAATTCCTTAAGGTATATTTGAATGGCTTTGGGAAAATAAAATGATCAATATTCAAATAATTCTGTAGATTCATATCTCCATGCACAGGAACATGTAGATCTTTTGTAAATGTATACATTTAGGCACAAATATATTGATATATATATTTAGACTGAATTCAGTACTTATGTGAATGCTTAAGTAATGTGGCATGATTTTAGAAAGTGAGGCTACTTTAGCTGAGCTGGAACAAAACACTATATTTCATTAAGTCTCCTATGCTAGTATGTCCCTAAATTGTTGATTGTATTGATAGATTTACCTGAGAAGTATAACATTATACTTATTATGTAATAATAATTATGCATAATAATTATGTATAATAATGGAGAGGAGAGGAGAGGAGAGNCAAGAGTATTTCTAAAATCACAGTCTACTTTATCTAAACATTATATTTAAAAGATCTGTAAAATAATAGACTTCCCCTCCCTCACAAAAATCTCACCTTGTTGATGACATTGAACTAAAAAACAGGATTAAATTCTAAAACAAATTTTTGTGTTTAAGAACAAAAGTTATGTATAGGAGAAGTGAAAGGACTGAAGATGGTGGAGTACAGCAAGGACTGAAGGATTCATAATAAAGATCAGAAAAGAGGAAAAAATCAGTCTTTAATGGAAGAAGTGTGGGAAACATCTAGATTTTCTTGTAATGATAGGACAATAAGTTTCATATACTGAAGACAATGGGGTAATTCTGAATGCTACTTCTACTTCAAGTTGAAGCAACCAAACCAATAGCAGTAACTCTTTAAGATTAACTGTAAACAAGCACAACAAACTGCCATTTTCCTGGAATTCATTAATTGGTATGACTAGCTAAATTCACAGAGAAATCAAATGAAAAATAAGAAAAATAAGGGTGATTTAATTATTTTTCCTTTCAAATGCTGAATTTTCTTATTGGGAAATTTCTGTATATCTATATAGAAAGAAGAAAAAGACTAAAACATTTTGAAATTTTTAATAATTTTGAAAACTCAATCATACAATTTACAAGAATCTTAGGTAGTTTTTGTTGAACTAAACCCAAAAATTATCAGTATAATCAACAATTTTTCAGCATATTAGCATAACAGACAGCAAGTGTCTATGCTATATCTGAAAGCTTTGTGCTTTGGCTGTCATCTTAACCTGTGTATCCTATGTTTCACAAGATTGACCAACAGCCTGACTTTTAAGACAGCATGATAGAATTTACAATGAGAATTTCTAATGACATTTGAGAAAATTTTCATAATCTGTACCTTAATGTTTCTACAAAACACACTGATGAAAATTGCTTTGTCAGAAAATGCACTAGTAACTCATTTAATGCCATTTCCTTGGTTAACTCCAGCCTAATTTTGATAATCCCGGTTTTGTTGCAAAAATCTCTACTCTTTGCCTAATCTTATCCCTTATTCTTATTAGAAACAAATTCATCTGTTAAATTGACTCTTTTCCTGTGCTAATTTCAAAAAGAGAGAATTTATCCAGTGTCCTACTTGATGCCCATATTTAAGCTAAATCATGAGAACATAAATCAGAAACCCAAGTAACAGCCGTTCAGCTGACAGATCAGGTAGGAGGGAACGCTTAGTCACAGTGATTAATAGGTCTTTTCAGGAAGCACTTAGATACCATGGTGATGAGTGTTACAGCAAATCCTCAGATAGTCCTTGATGACTTCATATGGTCTAATTCCTTTTTGACAGTAAAGGGAGGGTAAAAATTAGACTTCTAAATTGCCTGTTTGATATTCACATGGAAATAGACTGAACAAACTACCATGACTACAGGGGTCTAGGTTGAGACCGTCATGTTCAAGGACACTTGAAAGGACAGCTTCTAATTTCCTCAGATGATTTTGGAGCTCTTGCTGAAGGTCTCATGTTATAAGCTGTTATGCACAACTCACATAGGTAAACCCCTTTTAATTTTTTAGTAGTTTATTGTTCAAGTATTAAGCTTTTATGGACTGAGGCTTAAAACAATAATAATTAAAATACCCTGATTAGGATCCTTAGATCTATAAAAAGGCCATAAGAGGGAACGGTGCAGGGCTTTTGGATCCAAAAGATGCCTGTGCTACAGGGAGTCCTATGCCTGGCTGCAGTCTGATAAAGTCACCTTGGTCACTACAATCTCTTTTGCCAGTGCCACAACTTCAGCAAATCACTCTCGATATTCTTATTGAAAGAATAATCAGATACTGTGGGAAAGCAGCCATTACCTTAAGGGAGAAATACAGCTGCTATTCCTCCTGTCCCTCAGTAACAGGGAATGCTTCTCATTTTCAGCACTGGTGAGTATGTTCAGTGCCCCAGATATCTCCTTTAACTTTTCACTTTCCAATGGAAAGAAGAACTAATTCTAGCCCTTCCTCTCAAAGGCAGAATAGTTGTTTGCAATACAGCACTCCTAATTCTTAAAATTGTCGGGATCACCACACTGGCTCAAAAAATACTTGCCATTTCCACTTTGAAATTATACTGTTGTAGCACTTTTAGTTTAAATTTGCCTAAAAAGAAACCCTGTCAGAAAAGAGAAATATTTTTAATATATTATATTTAAAAGAATATCATATTAATAAGACTATTAATTACAGACATAAATAAATAGACTGATTTTTTAAAATAAGTTTTCTAAACAAGTTAGAAAACTAAAAACCTATTGGCATTTTGCCTTTCAGTCTTAAAATGGATTCATTTCTTTGGACTCATGGCATTGTTGACCTGATAGTGAGATATAATAAATTGGTAGATTTCCACTGAAATGAATGTAATTGTTGATTATCACCAGCAGTGGGTCTAACTTTTAGATCTCAGCTTCTGTATGATAATTACTCTAGCAGCACTTGTATAGAGAACCAACACAACCCTCCAATTTTATCAGAAAGGAAAGGGCATTACTAAGACTTTTGTTGTGTTTACAAAAGCTTTGTGTGAAGTAGAGTGCGAACTCTAAGTAACTTATAGCATGCATTACAGTATTCCTGTCTCCTGGCACACCCATCCATTTCCAAGGATATTTAAATGATGGCATGTGATTCTACAGTTTGTTCGGAAAGGTCAGATTGCACTGTGAAACATCAATGAAAAAGGGATCAAGTGAGAACTTTCAGTGCTTCTGAACACCAGAAGTTTTACTGGGGGGGCATATCCTTTGTGGCAGTGACTTGCATTCTTCTCTAGCTGGAAATTCTGATTGCAGTCTTAGAGATCATTTCCAACCTAAATGATTCCATGAAATAAGCAGTTGTTTATTCAACAAACAGGACTCATAGACTTTCAGAGATCACATCTTTTGAATATATTTGGTCACTTTGTTAAGTACATTCCCTTCAATCTTTCAATCCATTTTAATTTGTGCTTGACAGGAATAACTTTTCAAAATAGTGAAATGCTTGAGCCCAGTTTTGTCCTTAGGGCTCCTCACCTTAAGAAGAGTGGAACTGCTTATCACCACTGGAAAGCACAACTGAGTTTGTTTTGTTTTTTTTTATAAGGGCTGAACTTTTCCATTTCTGTTAAATTATGCATTCTTTTAGGAAGAGAAAATTCATGTTTGACTCTTACCATGATTCTATGCCTCTGGTTAGAAAAGTTCTCTGGAGGTCATCTGTTCCAACTCTCTATCCCCAGGCTGAAACAATTATACCTTTAGCATCCCTGACAGGGGTCTGTCTAGCCTGTTCCCCAGTACACAGTTTATGCAGACTCTTACCACTTTTATTATCAGTCTGTTCCAGTGATTTGCTGTTTTTAAAGTCAGAAAGTTTTTCTAATGTCACACAAGGCTCTTATGCTGCAATTTCAGTTCGTCTTCTTGACCTGTCCTCCACACAGATAGAAAGCAGATTTTTTTTTCACTTTGTAGGAGCCTTTTACATATTTCAGAAGTGGTATCATGTTTCTTTTCTGTCTCCCTGTCTAGACTAAAAAAAGCAAAGTTCTTTCACACCTTCTTCACAATGTGAGTCGAGTTTGATATTATTTCTGATAATTTATGACATGGGGTCTCTCTACCCATATCTTTCTTTTAGTCTGATGTCTGTGAAGGACCCAGAAGAAGTTGTGCTAGCAGTAGAAGAAAATATTTCTACCTAAGTAAAAATATTGCTACCTAAGTAGAAATATTGCTCCCTAAATTTCAAGTTTGGTTAATGCATTTCACTGTGCTGTTCTATACTCTTAAAACTACAAAACATGTTTGATGCATGTTCTGCTGAAGTTTCTCAGCTCCATTTTTGCAGGTAGGTAGTCAGCTGGATTAAGAAATATTCCAATTAAAAGGCAGAGTCTTACATTTATGTTTATTGATTTTTTCTTCTTCCCAAATAATTAGTCAATTTGACAAAACTGTTTTGATTTTGGGATCTGTCTTGCAATTTATGTTTACAACTTCGAAAATTATATGTTATGTCTATTTAATAAATCTCATTTCTGCTTCCATCATCTAATTTGTTGTATATTGGAAAGTACTAGATCTCTGCTGAAGCACATCATTCCATTTTACACTCTTAACTGTTTCTGCTTTCTAAATAAGGTTTCCTATCACAATCTATAGCAGGCTTATTCAAATGCCACCATCTGCTATAAATTCAGCTATGAACTATTTATTTCTGACAAATCTCTTGGGTCCTAGAAACATGTGAACAAAAGATCGCTGCTTTATTAAGGCTGAAAGGAACATTGGGAGGACATTTAGCCCAGCCTCTGATCGAAGCAGGGTGGACAGTGAATTTAGATCTGATTGCTTGGTTTCCGCTGTCCATTTGAGTCTGGAAAACTTCCAAACACAGGAATGTATAGCCTCTCTGGGAATTCTGTTCAGAGCTTAATTACCCTCATAGAGTGGATCCCAAGAAATTTGGCTCTGTCTTATTAGTGGCCTCCTCTTATGCAATAGAGAGCTGCTGCTTTGTTTCTCCAGGCTGAATTTTAGCCTTATCTCCTCTCAGATTAAGTGCTCCATCCTCAACTATTTTGATCTCCTTCTGCTGTACTCTGGGCTCTGAACTCTACTGCATTCTTTCTGCTTTACTATAGGATCATAGAATCATAGAATATGCAGCATAAGGACATACAAGGGCCATAGAAATCCAGCCCAGGCCCTGTACAAGACCATTCCAAGAATCACAAGTACTTGAAAGTGTTGTCCAAATGCTTCTTGAACTCTGACTTGGTGCTCTGACCACTTCCCTTGGGAGCTTGCTCCAGTGCCCAGCCACCTTCTGCATGAAGAATCTTTTTCTAATATCCAGCGTAAACCTCCCTTGAGACAATTTCTTACCATGCTATCACTGCTTCTCTCACTGGTCACTGGAGAGATCAGTGCCTGCTCCTTTGCTTTCCCTTGTCAGGAAGATGTAGACCATGATGAAGTCTCCCCTCTGTCTCCTCTTCTCCAGGCTGCACAAATCAAGTGGCCTCAGTCACATCTTGTAGAGCCTTTACCATCTTCTTTATAAACACTTCTTATACCAAGGCCCTAAAAAATGATTGCAACATTCTGGATGGAGTCTCTTAATTGCTGAATAAAGGGCAATAATCTCTTCCCTTGACCTACTGGCTATGCTCTTTTTGCTACAGCTCAGTATGAAATGAGCTTGTCTGCCAGGGCACAGCGATGAGACATATTTGGCCTGCTGCCCACTATGTCCTTCCAGCAGAACTGTTTTCTGGCAGTCAGTCCCTGGCCAATCCCTGGCAGCAGGGGGTGAGTGTGCCTCAAGCACAGGACTTTGCAGCTGTCATAGTTGGATTCCATAAGGATCTCGTTATCCCACTTCTCTAGCCTTTCTAGATGCCTCTCAACTACAGCCGTGTTCTCGAGCATATCAACTGCACACTCTGTCTCAAAGTTATCTACAAACTTGATGAAGACACACTTCATCTAGTCCTACAGGTCATTGATAAAGATAGTAAACATGATAAATTCCCTGTTTAGTCTCTGAGGAATTCTTCCTATACCAGTCTCCTCGTAGATCATGGTCCACTACCTTTTGAGAATGACCATGCATACATATTTTACTTAACTGGTAGTCCATTCATCTGGTCCATAATGCCCCAACAAAGACTCAGTGGCAGATCAGATTCAAAGCTCTGCTGAATTCAAAATAAGCATTTGCCATCACATCCACAGATCTAGGAAACTCATAATAGAAGTAAATCAGATTTATAAAGAATAGATTACCTCTGGCAAATACATATGGGTTATTCCAAGTCATCAGAAATATTTTTAAGGGAACTTGCTCCTTGGAGAGCTCTCTCAGGGATCAGAGAGAGTTTGTCTGACCTGTAGATCCTTTCTTGCTTTTTAGAAAGTGACTTTAACACTTGCCTTTCTCCAGTCCAATTATATTAGTTCTGAAATCAAAAAATCAAAGCAATCTGTGAAAAATCAACACATTGTTCAAGATCTGGAATCTGTGGAGAAGTTAAGTTGATACAGTGATAATTTCTTGTTGGCACAGAAAAATTCCAGCTTGCTCTCAATTACTTTCCTAACCCTCTATTTACTTTTCTTGATTGTTACTGCATTAAAGTATTCATATAACTGTCTATATAGTCCCAAGGATGCATTCTGCTGCTTTAACAGACTGCTCTGATTCCGTCTATGAAAATCTGATTGCTTTTGATACTGTGCTTTGATTTACATTTATCTTCACTGACTTCTGTTTGTCATTGGTGCCTCAGGTATTTGATTCCGTGAGACTTCTTCAGTCCTCACAGCTGATTTTCATTTACACCAGATAACTTTGTTTCAATGCAGACATTGACAACTCACTATCAATCTTTCTTTCTGGATCTTTTGTTAAGTTTTCTTTGGTCCAAACAAAGATTTCACTAAGATTCCATTCATAAATATCATATACTTCAACATCTGATCTATATTTTTTTTTTCTTTTTTGCTATCTTTTAAATCGTTCTTCATTTGTATGGGAACCTTCCCTTTTCTCCCTCTTACAGAGTAGAACTGTTCAAAATATATCACAAAATAGACTAATTTTGAATGGAAAGCAGAGAATATTGTGCAGATAAAAAAAAACCCCACAGAATTTAGTTCTATAATTTTAATTAACCTACTTAGAATTAGAATTATAGGCTTATAGAAACCCTTCTATAAGAAATACTTTTGAAATACTTTGGATTACAGGTGTAAATGTTCAGGTTACTAGATTTAAATTTTATTTAGACAGAGGGCAAGTTTGTGTTTCTGAAAGTTTATCTGATGATACTATTTCAGATTTTAAAAGCTAATGCAGCTCCACACTTGCTCAAAATACTAAATTCAGAGTCCCAAATAGGACATTGGATGAATTCTGATTTCAATGTAAAAACATTATCTACTGAATCAATAACATCATCCTTTTAATATAAGTTCATGGTGAAGTAAATAAATGTTTTTTCTTGACTTTAATTGGATTTCACCTCCAAATAGCTCTTATAAGTTTCTTAGCCATGCAACAAAAGCAGTTGCATGATAATATATCATTTGTCATCAGTCTGAATCTTAGATAATGGAGTCCTGGCTGATATGATCATTCTTGGACAGGGGCTTTGAGCACCTCTGTGTTGCTCATGTATGAATATGACAGTTGTTGATTAGTTTTATGAGAGATACATTGTACACATCAATGTTTTCTCTACATTAGAGTATTTTTGTAAGCATTTCATCTGAAATTCTTGTATCTCATTCTAGAGCACAAAATTGCTACGGAAGATATTACTGTTTTCTCTAAGCTTTACACAATTAGTGTGGGTTTATACTGAGATAATTTCTATGACCTTAGAGAAATCTGGATCATTGGGTACATAGATTTCCCAGCTTTTATTTGGTTTCTTCATCCAGAGAGTCCTGGTACGGGCTTCTCAGGAAAGTGGTCAGAGCACGAAGCTAGACAGAATTCAAGAAGCATTTGGACATTATTAGGCACTTGTTATGACTTATGGATGGTCTTGTGTGGGGTCAGGAGCTGGACTTAATGATCCTTGTGGATGCCTTCCAACTCAGAATATTCTGATTCTGTGAAAAACTGTAAGAATTAAAGTAATAAATACAGCTTCTTTTTTTTTTTTTTTTGGTATTTAACAAAAATAATTTTTTTCTCTATGTTTTGAGAATATTCATACTTTCATTAAGAACCTGGTAAATCACTCAGTTTTACAGATATAGTTCTCAACTGCTAAATAAACTCTTCTTTCTCTATTATGATATAAAAATAGACATTTAAACACTCTGAAATGGTTCCTTGGTTTGTCTATAAAGAAACACATTGGATATGAGATGCTGCTGTTTATAAGTACTTTAAGCTATCATCTGCTAGCACTGCCAGAAACAATGCTTACCACTCACACCTGCTCTCACTTCAGCTCCGTGCAATGAATCACACTGGAGAACTGATGGAGCTGAAAAATAACTGTTTCCTTCTGCTGTGGAAGTTTTCATTTGAATCACTCTTGGTTCTGCCACTGTGAAATTATGCCTGCTCAAGGGAGGATATGGCATTGACAGGACTAGGTAACTTAGGGTGCTAGTAGCAGTTTTACAAAGGTTGAGATTCAAATAAATATGCTCTTTTTTACTGAGTAGCTTTCATTTTATCCATTCATTTTCTGCTTTATTTTGCAGGATTAATTAGCTAACATATGCAGTAAAATTTCCTTGGTTTTCCACTCTAAATTAATCTTAATGTTTTGTATTTGCTTTAAATTAATCATATTTGAATGAGAAGTTATTGGGTGAGGTATTGTTCTTGAATCTGAGAAAATCAAGGACATGTTCCCAACCCTGACGTAGATGGAGGTGAGGGAAGAGGAAAAGGGTGATGGTGAGGGAAAGTGCCTTTGCAGCTGTGTAATCACAGCTGCATCACAGGATGCAGGAGACAGCACAGCTATTGAGTGTGAATGGCGAACCTGAGCGCCCTAAGCACACCTGCTTCTCAGTGTGATTAGTACAGCACCCAGTTTTGGAGAAGAATTACACAGTTTTTAACTGCCTAAAAGGTAGCTGGTGTATATCGTGCTGTGGAGATGACACTGCTTCCCCTGAGTTTAGACTATGCCACCTGCTTTTTGATGATTGTGTTGAAAAGACACTCACAGATGGACCATTGGCTAAAATCTTATTCACTAGGATCTTGGCACAGGGTAAGTCTTATCTGGAGAAACAGATCTCTTGAACAAAAGGTGGCTCTCCAGACAGAGATGGGCACCCCCACTGCAAGGGTCCTTACAGCAATGTCTTCAGCAGAATTGCCTGAAACTCCTCAACCCACTGCTCTGCTCAGTTCCTGCAGTTCACCTGGCACTGCTTCTGTGTGACAACCCCACCATAAGCAAGCTCCACTGCAACAGATTATTTCAAGCTACAGACAAAACATCTCCTAATTCTCTTAACTGTCTACAAAAGACTGCCCCATTGGACTTTTCTACATACAATTTGATCAATTTAGTGGCAGGAACCTCCCGAGAGTCTCTGAGATAGCACATTTCTCCACCCAGGTTGTTAATCAACATATTTAAGCACAGAAATTGGTCTAGGCACTGCAGGGTTTCCTGCGGGAAATCTTCAGGGCAGTCTCAAATTTCCACGAGGATTGTTTTCTGCACCAATTAGTCAAATCTTTAATTGAAAGGGTGGCTAGAAGTTCGGTCAATCACTGTCTCAAGTTAGTTTATTGTCTAAATTACTCCATTATCTACTCTATGCAGATGTATACACAGGGAGTTTCTGGATCACTCAAAGAGTTAATGACTTGAGTGCATCAGGTGTGCACACAGGCACAGTCCTGTTTCTCAGCTACACCACTATTATAACCATAGGACAAACTTGAATTTCATGCTTATTTTTATGCTTAAGTTCTATACCTCTTGCTGCAATTAAAAGCCAGACCACCTGAATCTCAGTACCTCACAAACTCTAGCACTGCCTGAGGAGTAAGACTCTGAATTACAACTTTTATATATTTTTTTAACAAAAATTATTTTAAACAAGCCTTTTACTAAAAATATTTTTTATACTTTTAACAGATACAAATTGTCTTCATAGATAATGCAAAATGATTAAAAATAAATAGATATCCTCTAACAAATTTAAGGCATGACCTGTCTTCCTTGTGTAGTAAGGGCCTAACTGAACAATGAAGAAAAAGAGTTACCCATGTGCTTTTTGTCCTCTTTAGACCACTTAATATTATGTCTCTACCTACCAAGCTGAAGACTAACAAAACATCATCAGAAATTTTGTATAACTAATAGTTTTTACATGCACAATATTAATGTACACTGAGGTTGCTAGCTCACAGTAATGTCTAAACTAAATGTTCACTCAGTGAGAACGAACTCATTGAGTTTGAAATGCCAGTCTAATGAACTAATTGTGGTCCTTCCTTCATTTGCATTTAAATTCTCGTAGGTCATGGTAAATGAAAGCCAAATGACTATACACAGCTTGCGCTGAAGGTAACTTGAGCACCATTTATACCTCCATTCTCCTGTCAGAACAACTGAGCTCATCAAATAGCTCTGCAGTGCTACTGGAACAAACCACCAGCTGGTTACAGCTAGGAGCATCCGAGAAGGGAAGAGCAGTCAAGACAAATATCTTGTCTTCACAAGACAAGACCTTTGTAATTCCCTTGGACGTAATTTTGGGTCATTGCATCTGGTAATCTCACTTAATGAGAGGTTATGCTCAATTTGTAACTAAATGCTATAAATTCATATCTATGTTAGTTCCATACCTTTTCCTTTGTCTTATCCGTACCAAGGTTAAGTTAAAAAGAAATAAGAATGTGGAAACAAAACAAGCCTCCTCACTGTTAAATCTCAGCTGTCGGACTGATTTACCTACATCTTAAGAGTTACTACAAATACAGGGTCTGGCATTTGGTGCTCCTGAGTCACTTTAGAAGCTGTTTTTAACAGATATTTCTGAAACAAAAGCATCTTAACTGAGGTGTTGTTAATGCTGGCTTCTTCATCTCAAGACCTTATTCCTCCCTGCAGAATATCAGCAATTTCTACTGACTTTAAATAGAGGCAGTTTGTGTCCTGCAGGGAAGAAAAAGACCTGGGGAATATTAACTAAAAAAGCTTTAACACAGAAAACTGTAACTGAGGTCATCTTTATTCAAATACTTTACACTCTGCTGGCCTTAAATGAACAAATATGAGACCTGTGACCTTAGCGGAGGGATTTCTCAATTGACATACTTTTAGCTGATGCAAAGTCTACCTGAAACGGCCTTAGGAACTCTGTATAAGCATATTACTAAGCATATATTACAGTAAATGTGAAATTCTTCTGGATTTAGTAAAATCAGATATACACATAGAATATCTATGAGGAAAACTTCAGATTTTGGGGTATTAGTAGGTTTTTGAGTAGAATAAAGTAGTAATGAATTCAGATGCAAGCAGATTAAAATATAAAATCATAAAACTTTCCTGTGTCATAAAGACAGTTATGTAAAATCAATGGCAATTTCTCCTGTTAAGTATAAGAGATCCTGAGACTGATCATTATATGCAAGGCCCCAGAATAGCAGCTAGTATTTATCTGAAAAATTTGGAACTAGCACCATCTTTACAAAAAATTAGGTTTGTAAATATTTTTTAAACTCCAAATCAAAGCCATAAACTATAAGAGCTTATGTTCAGGATTCAAGCTTCCCCATATGATTTTCTCTTATCAAATATAAGAGGAAGCCATTTGCATGATGAAGACTTCTGTTTCTAAATTATCGATGTCCTGGCCCTCACCACCCACCTCCAAAAAATAAAAATCCAAATAGAAAATTTTAGGAAATAAAACTTGATAAAACAAAATAAATCCTTTGTAATTGTCCTGCTCATTATATCTCAGCTGGCAATGAGTTTAGAATGGTTGTAGGTATCTACTGTGGCTTCTCAGCTGAAATCTATCAGCCTGACTCCTCACAGCTATGTGGGGTGGTCAACATTGGACAGACAAGTGTGTTTCAGTTCCTTCCTGGACTGTACTGCCTGAGAGGAGGTGACTGAGATAGGGGAGTCCCAGGGTGTTAGAAGATAATATGGTGAGGGAGCTGTCACTGTCAAGAAGAAGGAATTGTGGCTCTATCGAATCTCTGCTTCCTAGGAGAGTTGCCATAGCATTTTCCCTTCTCTTAAAGGCAGATGAATATAAAACTTAATCGAGCCACAACAATTCACCAGTAATTTTTTAAGAGTTATAAAAGAGAAAGGGATAAACAAGCACAGGAAAAAAACCCCCAAAATATATATAGCAAATGTTTTAAATAACTTGTGGAAAATGTATTTTCCCAATATGTGTGCATGAAATGCTAAGCAGACCCACACAGCTCAGGAATTTGTGCATATGTAATTCTGACTTCTATCTTCAAGCATTTGGCATGTAAGTGCATGGACAGTTAAAAACACTTGGATTTTACTGCACTGTTACAGATGCTAAAACAATATAATACTTGGCAATATCTAAACACAGCATCAGTGCATGACTCCTGCATCAGAACTTTTGTAATGGAATGATATTATATATACTGATTTAGGACAGAAACAAACCAGTAGTGATATAAATTTCTGACTTCTCTTCCCACACAAAAATCCAAGACTTTTTTTTTTTTTTTTAATTTAATCAAGGTTTCTACTCTCAAAATTGTATGTTAGATTTAGCTCCAGAGATTATATTTTTGTTCTCATGACCACATTTTTGGGTTTAATGCACTCTGTTGATTTTGGAGTGCTGAGCCTGACTACATATATCAGACAAAGGGATTATTGGATATGTGCCTTCAATGCCTCTTTCATGCACAAAATTTGCTTTACAGAAATGACATCTTTGGTGTTACAGATCTGAAAGTATTCCTTTGCTGCTAAAATATGCCCTCTCAGAAGGATATACTTACATTTTTATGTCTAATTGTCTTCTGTGATGTATTAGTTTATTTCTATTTCTAGTTTAAAATGATACTTGCTTTATGAAAATTTCTTTCTTAGGTTTCATACACTTCCAGAACACATGAATACAGTGATTTTACAATAGCAATGAATTGCTCTTAAGAAAAATACAGAATTATGCATGTGGATACTATACAGAACTTCACCTACATTATAAGAAATTATAGGTTAACCTGTTTTTCCCACTTTGTCTCTTAGATCACATTATTTTCCACCTTAAGGTCTTAACATGTTTACAGTTATGACTAATATTGTACAGATCTGCTCATACTTCTGTTATCTCATTTTTTTCACCTAACTTCTTTATGTACTTACCTATTTGGCAATATGAGGGAAAAAGATATTCCATTGTTTGATGGTATACTTATGCTGCAGGCTTCTGCCAGAACATCCATGTCAGCTGGGATAGATGTGGTGTCATTTGAGACTGATTTAGCTGTAGGAGCAGAAACTATCGTATAGACTACAATGGCAGAACCATATTTTTGTCATCTCTCTGTGAGAAAATTCCTTTACCTGACATAATGAAGATATGTAAGCACAGTAAGAGAGCTTTACTGACATTATGCAACGGTTTAACTGTACTTAGCAGTTTGTATTTGTTTGGTTTGGTTTCAGTTTGGGTTTTTTGAGGTTTTGGTTCTTTGTTTTTTTTTTAATTTTTTTTTTTAAATAACATTAGGCAGCTTTTCAATGACACAAAAATCCATGAGAACTCCTTAATTCAGCATCTGGACTCTCCCCTGGAATATCAGGTGAAACTATGTAAAGTCCCAGAAATTTTATACATTTTTTGTTCTGGACCATTTATCTACTGGATCCAATTTCTTTAGTAGTTTATTTGTCAGGAGTTTGGTTCTAGTAAGAAAAGGAGCTGAACACAGTTTGTCCAAACAAAAGTAAATGCTTGGGAAAAAGCTCCTAAAGAAAATTACCTGTTTGGTCCACCTGTGCAGTATGTGTTCTTTATGAAGTTTATAATAAATAAGATGACATAAATCCCAAAATATGATGCTGTTTCCAAGAGTATGATTTTCACTATAATTTGTGATTTTACAGGGATCTTGATCAAGTATAGCTTTCTTGAATTTGTGTCTGCATTTGGGAATCCAACATCAAGCAAATGGGTATTCAACCTACCTCAAAAATGAAAATATAGGTGTTACGGCTCCCATTTTATTGATCTTTTTATCAACCTCCTGGTCTGTTGTGACAGCTGTACTTGGAAATGGAAGGAAATGCCATGGCTGATACTCCAACGAGGAGCTCCTGCTCTGGGATTCTGCACTAGTTGAGGCCTTGGTCTCAGACAACTCTAATTTGTTCCATCGGAAAAAGATATTGGGTTTTTTATACAAGGATGAGATTTTGGTAATTAGCAAACTGTACACTGTAGAGACCCAGATGAAAATTTGCTTCTTTAACAAACCTTTTAGAAACATTAAAAATATCCCAAAAACTGATGAGGAAATAGACCTAAAACTGCTTTTCAAAAAATAAACTCAATATCTATCGTATTTTTGGACACAACAAAATAAATACTAGAGCTGAATACAAAAAGTAAATTAAAGCAATGTTATTTTAGTGATGGTAGGAATATTTTTTAAAAAATATTTTATTAAAAACCCCAAACCCAGTACTTTTGTAGAAAATTGCTTTTTCACTATCAGATTTTTAACAAACCTTATAGCAGATGTCTTTACACTTTTATTAGTTTATATATTTTCCACGGGGACTCATGATAATACATTCCTGATGAGATACTGTGGTTCAGACTTCCAAGTGCATTCTCTTATCTTATTGTGTTGGGGCTTTTTCTTTTCTTTCCTCATTTTTAATAACTTAGTTATGCATATATTTTGCCATTATGTCATTCTCTTCTCCTGGTTCTGAGATAAAACTTTCAAGAACAACTTGTTATTATTAGTCTAGGTATTCTGGCTCTTCTTTATTGTTCTTAAACAGATGAATGCTTTTATACTCCATTTTTGCTTTGAGATTTTTGAAAAAGTAGACATCATATCAGGTTGTTGAATTACAGGAAATACATTCTCTAGTATTATTAGGTGCCTAAGCACTTACCAATCACAACTTTCATCTAAAAATCTTCACCAGTATTAGTCTTTACTTAATTTGTTTTGGCTTACCTTCAATTAAATGCGTTGTCCTTTTCCTTTGTTATCACAAAGGACTTATTTCTCTCTCTTCTTTTTTGTAATCCTTTAGGAAAATAGTGATAATTATGCTTTTATTGTCTTTGGATGTTTACACATCACATTTTACCTTGCAAAGCTACAGCATATAGAGAAGTACAAGCCAATAGTAGATTTGCTTTATGAGCTCTGAGGTGGCAAATTTCTGTTACTTATTTGACGGTGTTATACAAGTGAGATAAAGATTGCTTTAAAGCAACTTTTGTGTCTCAGCTAATTTATGCTTCCTCAAAGACAACTGGATTCCTCATAAGTATAGAGAAGGATTATTAATGTTTCCTTTGTTAGCAGAGCAGCACCCTATATCATTTAAATTGAAAAAATTTAGAAAGATTTTCCCAGCTGTTTGCACTGCTGACAAAAACTTAAAGCAAAGGAAATTTCAGGAAATTTGTTCTGTACAAAAGTTTTCTTATCTTTGACTCACTTATTACCTATCACACAAGGCTCATTTTAATCATCTTTTTTGTCTGAGGTGCTGTCCTTCAAAACAGCAGGTGTTGAAGTCTATCATATAGAAAAATTCTTCCTAATATGCATACAGTGGAGTTAGTAGACATTTAATACAGAGGTACTTGAAGTGAAGCCTAACCCACATGAACCATGCAGCTGTAAAATTGATTATAAGATACCGTGTCAAGGCAGCTACTTTATCCATTTCCATGGAAGAATGAGCTAGAAGATGGAAGATTAGGTTGAGCAATTATATTTCAACTACCCAAAGTATTCCACATTTTGAAACTGAGCATCTCTGTGATTTGAGCTGTTGTAGGTCCATTCTTGTCAGTCAGAGAAGTTACCACGTCTAGCAATATAAAGAATGTTTTCATTGCATGACATTGAAGGCAGTAAAGTAGGACATGTGTTTTTCCTTGCACAAATCAGTGGCAATATAGAGTCAGCCAGAAGGGAAGGTCTTGTGGGAAGACCTGCTGGACTGCTGCCAGGAGGCTTTACTGACATACTGTCCCTGATAACCTGAAAGGGGGAAATTCTGAGTTTCCTTACTTTGTCAAGAGCTTTGGAAGGAATAAATGGTAATTTTATAAATTCTAGCTCAGGACAAAATGTCAGTCAGGATTAGGATAAAAATAGGAACAGAATATGCAAGAGTCAGGGGATCTATGGCCTTTTCCTTTCCTCTTGCTGTCTAAAAAATTTTTGGCAAATCTTTAGGTATTAGATATTACATAGTTAATTGATCCCTTTCCAAGGTGGATAAGATATTTTTGCTTCTGTTATTGTAGTATTTTGGAGCTTTCAATCTGTTTGTGCATGCACTGATAGTGAACAAATACTATTTAGAATCACAAGTTCTTCTCAAGAAAAAATTAACACAAAAGGAATTTTGTTTGATATTAAAGCAGATATATACTACACCTAAATGTCAATAAAATATCTCCAGTTTTTACCACTAAATATTAATAACAGAAATAATGTAGCAATACAAATATATTGCAACATACTATATGGCCAATATAAATATGTATCACCATATAAGAGATCTGACAGATGTAAGAATTTTAAAAATGCTGGACTCCTAATTTGCTTCCTTTATTTATAAGTATTACATAGCTTTTGATTATTTTGCTGCATCTTATTATTTTGGCTGGATTTGGCCTCATTCCATTTACAGATAGCTTCTGAAAAGGAATTGGCAGTTATACAATAGAGGATAATTTTTCACTTCTAAAAAATATTTTAATGTAGTCTATATGATATGATTTTTTACTCCACAAGGTATTATCACCACTCAGCTGATCTGTCACAAAGTATATCAAGCGAGCTCTGTGCCTCCAAAAAAGTAGCCTTGTGCACATCCAGCAAGTCTGAGGCACTGAAATACATGAAGCAAGAATCCAAGAATAAAGCGTGGGACCTTTTGGCTTCTTGAGAAAGATCTGGACATGAGAAGACGGGGGAAAAAACTCTCCTAAGGTACTAAAATGAAAAAATGTAAAACTTCCATATTAGTGGGACACATGATTAACACTGGACAGAAAACACCAGTGAAATCTATCTTAGCAGGAAATTTTCCCCCTTTTCTGACATGATTATAATCCTGCCTTTGTGTAGTACTGCTGAAAACAAACATAGTCTTATTCTTTAGCCTTGCAATTTATATTTGGTTAAGGAATTTAATTAAAATTTAATGTTTTTTGAATCAATTTTGATAATTGTTCCATAAAACTGCATTTCTTTAAGAGAAAAAACCTCAGAGAATTCCATCAATTTTAGTTTTAAGAATCTCATACATCATCCACTGTCTGAACAGATGAAGTAAACAGCATGAGAGCATCTTGAATCATTTGAAATGTGTGATAAAGGGATTAATGATCACATAAACATGGTATATAATTATTTCTACTTATGAAGGGACAATATTTCAGTAGTATTTTTAAAGGTCATATATTTTGTGATGAAATATTCACTTGAAAAGAACTCGAGCGTTTGAACCACAGTTTATCTCTGCATCTTTGAGCAAATTAACAGCAACTTGGCTTCAACTCATCGAGGTTTTCTTTGCTTCCTGCTCACAGCAGGAATCCCTCTGAGAGCAAGTAGGCTGTTTTACAACTGAAAACTTAATTTGAGACAAACAGATGCAGTGTAAAACTAGCAAGTTGTTTTGTTTGTTTTGCTGCTGGAAGAAAAAATAAAAAATCCCTACAGATTATCATGCTGGCTACTTTAACTACAATCAATTATTTGAAATTCACCATTAATTCACCTGTAAACCCTTGTAAGTCCTTACAAATTTTTATAAGCAATACCACCACAACTGTCCAGATCTCCAGAGAATGAGTTACCCTACTCCAAGAAAAAAATTATAGAATGAGGATTCACTCTTCGACTGTACTACATTTGGAGCCTTATAACTGAGTTAATGTTTAAAATTCTTAGTGCTTCATGGCAGAAGAAAGGCAATCTGAGCTGCAAGAACCATCTAGCACCACATAGCACCACACAACACCCAGTGCAGAGTACTGGTAGGAGAAATATTAAAAATGCTTTTTCTTCAAAACTTAAGTGTATGATGAAGAAAGAAGTGTTAGGTAACATTGACATCCTCAATTAACATTTAAAAAAATAAGATATGTTGATAGAACTGCTTCTTCTCACCTTCTGTCAGCTGTGTACTTATAAAAACTAATTCAAAAAGTGAATTGTTAGTTCAAAGTCTTTTTTTTTTTTCTGTCTCAAGAGAATGTTCTATTCATACAACTCAAGAAATTAAGAAGAAAAATGCATTCAGCTTTTTCTGACACTGGGCACTGAGAAGATGTCTTGGGCCAATATGAAAGCATGAATTAATAAATTACAGGGAAAGTGTTATGATTCTTATCCTTGAAAAGTCCAGTTCTGTTTTCCTTTCTTGAGACCATTCCTGTATTTTGTCATTGCTGTATTGACTCTTGACTATAAAAGCAAAACAATTTTTACAAGCAGATTTTATTCTAAAGGAAATGGGGGAAAAGGAAGATTTTTCAACTAATTCTGTGTTAAGAAACTATTCCACAACATTTTCACAGCATTTCCTAAAGGAAATTTCTATTTGCAATCTACTGCTTAGTTTTTCTCTGAATGTGTTATAATGAAGTTGACATACTGAGACATGACTCTATTTCTATGTACCAGTTGTATATCATAGATCAGAATAATAAGTAAATATTTATTTAAGCCTGCAACTGTACTTAGAACTTTCTAATATTGCTTAAAAGATTAGACCGTAAACTAACTGACCAGAATTATCATGTTAGATGAGAATGACCATTAGTAAAATGTGCTGTGAACACTTCACTCTTATGTTCAGTTAACATTTTTCTTTTGCAATCACTGTCTATTCTCACATTTTCAACAAAATTATGGAATTTCCCCCACAAGTATCTTTTTAGCATTTAGAAATGTTTTGATCAATTTCCCAAGTGTGATGAAAAGCCAGTTTGGGCACTGGTAAACCAATATATGAAAGGCTTGAAGGAGTTGTAAAGATCTTAAAGAGCTGATCTGTACAAATCAGATAATTTTCAAAGTGATCCATGGGAAGTAATGGTCCTTTGTTAACAAACAAACTATAATAAAATATTTTCTCCATTATTTATATAGCTTCTTTAGTATGTGGTATCCATCATGAAAGAAAAGTAGAATGTCTATTAATACTGCTTGTGGACAGATGCAAGTAAGTAACAATACTCATTATCTTTCTGAAGTGAATAATAGTGAAAAATATTGCCCATGAATGGAATCTGTCACCCTCTAGAGGTATCTATTTATTTCTAATGGTTATTGAGAAAAATAAAGGCTCATTGAGTGTGAAGGTGCCTAATTTATGAAACATGAACTCCATCCTTGAGGGAAGATAAGGCATTTGAAAAATTTAACCTCAGCAGGGTAAGGACCTTGATAAAGGTTGAGATTATAAGACATAAAATTAAGGAAGAGAACTTGAAAAAAGTAAGACTGGAAGATCACTAAGGACTAAAATAGTAAACTGGTTTTGATTATCTTTTTGCAGAGTCACAATGTTATCCTAACTAGGCAAAAGGGTAATCAACATACAAGATAAAAGAAATGTATTTTGAAAAGGAAGAAAATATAGGAGATGGATTCAGATATTGACAGTACTCAGTCATCTACTCATCCTTCACTGAGACAGGCTAAATAAAAGATCTCTATTTTACAAGGACAAATAGGAACACAAATAAATTTCCTGTTAAATTATTGTAAACCCTCAACTAAGCTATTTCTTTCCATGCTGGTAAGCAATTTTGCATAAAAGATTTTCTACTCTAAAATGTAGTCCCTAGTGAATTTGTACAAGCTAATTATGGATTGGTGAAAAATAAGATAAGAGAAGTGCTGACACAAACTTAAATAACAGCATGCTAGACTAAAATGCCTAAGTTGGATAACAACTTCTGAAACTTTGCTCATTGGTGTGTGCAACATTGGCTTTTAAGCAAATGTAGCTGTTTGCAGCTCAGCAACATAGCTAAAGAAATTTTGTAGTGCACAAAATGATACAAATGTGATTAACATGTCACACTCAGATCAGTATGCTATGCATTGTGCATCCACACAGTATGAGTGGGTTCTGCACCATGAAGATTAGGGCTTAAGTAATGGAGTAAATATGAGTGGTATCTATTTTGTGCAGTTCAGGACCACAGTAGGGAGACTATTGACAATATTCAAGAAAGTTTGTTGTGAAGTTGAGGAGTGGGCTAAGAGCTTCTCATAGACTGATTAGTGTCTTGAACTTCAGCCATATTCGTCTGGTTTTGTTTTTTGGTTTGATTTTTGGGAAGTTTTTTGTATTTTTGTTTTATTTTGAGATTATCACATTGTTTTTACTTATTTGCTGGTTTTTGTCTAAATAAATTCAAGTAGCTTTTTCAGACTAAGGTGAGTTGGTCCTGAGTCTCTAAACTTCAAGCTTTGCAGTGCTTACTTACATAGAGAAAAAACCTGATGCTAAATTTATGAAAGGAATATTTTCTACATTTAATTTTGTATACATCACTGGGAATGATGAAACACAAAAGAGAATGAATGTCTCCTTATTTATCCATTATGATAAATTCTTAATTCAGTTGGAAATAATAAACACACTTTCTTGGGCATCTTGGCAGGGAAATTAAATTCTGTCTGTGCAGCTGGACATAGTTTGTCAAGGGAAAAGAACCGTAGTTTTCTCAGTGCTGAAAGGAAGCAGTAAAATGTGAAGGTAAAGTCTAAGCATACCACTGAGGTATTGGATTACTTGGATAAAGTGTTCACTGCTTGTTTATTTCTTTGTTTTCTCAGGTACCTAGCCTCTGATAGGACTTCTCCTCTGGAAGAGCAGTGCTTGTTAACATGCTAAATTTCTATGTCCTTCTCTTGAAAACTTATGTTACTTGGGAGGAAAGCCAGCAACCATGTTGACATGGTTATCATCCACTGCTGTAATACAGTCACCATTAGGATGAGGGTCTGTGTTTCTTGAGTGGAAAGATTAAGACTACATCCTTATTGAGACATCTGTACAAAGGGCAGGAGGGTTGTTGCATGGTTTAAGAGCACCAAGGGCTCTCTCACATGTGTGTAGAGGATAGCAGTACTTTCATACAAAGAAATGAGATTTAGATTAATATATTAATCATTGAACTAAGGAAGTTTTATCTCTGTAGTCTTAGGGGGCAGAGAGATGTTTTCATTTATTTTTTTCCTTCAGGAAAAGACGAATTCTAGAAGAGCTGTAGTCATGAAATGCAGCAGTTGAGCTTCCCACTCTACATTTATTTCCCTTCCTCTTAGTAAATGCATGTGCCTTAACTTAGCAATAATCTATGCAAAGTTAAATATTTATTAAAAAAAAACATTTAAAATATTATCTGCACTTTTATCTTGCTTGTTTATGCTAGATAAGAGGAAGTGTTTTCAGTCAAATGGAAAAACATCAACATTCTGCTTCCTGTAAAGAGAGTAAATTAACTCCCATTAAATATAATGTGCAGGAAGTTTCCAAAAGCTTCGAGATCACTTAAACAATCATTTTTCTGACACAGCTGCCTACCCTTTTTTGACTTTAAAAGAATCAGGTCCACTGTTTGCTGGATCATCTAATCTCTGTTAGATTAATTCCATGGAGACATATCCCAGTAGTTTAATCTCTGCTTCATAGGATTTCTTAAAAAATATATGAGAGACTTCTGAGCACTGAAGTTTTAAAATCCAACCTTTTTTTTTTAAATTAAAACAAAATATCATAGCACTAGATCTAGAATATAAGTCCTTAAATATACTTCCAACACTTGCAGAAGTATCTTGCTTTAGAAAAGGACATTGTAAACTTCAGGAATTATGACATGGCATATACTGTACAGATCCTGATATTACAGACATGTACAAGACCAAAGTTGAAGACTTGACTGATTGAGCGTTCATAGCAATTCAGTGGAGCCAATTATAAGGTTAATCATACATATAAATGTTTTCATGCCCAAGTATACTATTAAAATTTCATTTTCATAAATGCCTTTATCCTATCTCCATCAAGATTCTACTTCTGGATCCTAAATGTGAAGAAACAGAATTTGAACCTTTCACAGTTTCCATTTTGTGAACACTAGAGTAGAGGGAGCAAAGAAAATGTGAAACAGAAAAGTGTACTCATCTTTATAAAAAGAAATCATAACAGAAAATCAAAATAGATTTACAAATGGACTCTGCACTGCAGCATTTTTATACAGGGCCTTGGGTGAAATTCTGATTATAAATTATAGTCACTTATTAATAATAGTTATGTCTAATTTTACATAAACACCTGCTGAAAACTCACTGGAAACAGAAATTTTTAGTTGTTCCTCTGTAGAGTTGTATATATCCTTCCATTTAGTTAATCTATACAGAAAAATAAAATGGAAATGCTTCCAAAAACCATGGTAAAAATGAATGCAAAACACAAAAGCAAAATTCATTTATATGTCTCTTAGTTATTACTCAGAAAGTGTAGGATAAATCACATTGTCTCTCACTGTTCATACGATCTGCATAATGCTAATATTTTAAAAAGAGAAATACTGAAATGTGAGAGTACATGAAATTACTGCAGATTCACCCAGAAAAAAAAAGAATAATTATTAGTTCTCTTTAAGATAGTCTCAAGATAATAGCCATGATCTTATTTCTATTAAATAAAAGTAGGATATCTGTTTACAGAAGAGGACCCAGAGGGGAAATAAAGATGTACAAAAACCTGTTTGATTTATATAGTTCTGTGACTTGGAATACCAGCCTGGGATTCTCATGACAATTTTACAGTAAGAATAATAAACAATTTTCTTCTGGATCAACTGATGAATTCCAAGTAATAATATGTTCATCTCAAGCAAGCATTCATTTGACTTTCAGTGCCAGTTTAAGAGTTACCCTGTGAATAAAGGAAATTATCATTTTTTTGCTACATCATTTGTATTACTAGGAAAATATTTAACATATATTTGTAATCTTTCCCATAGGAAAATTTCTAAATGTATTCATCTGATTTTCCAGAGGTTTTGGTCTCTTGACAAAGATGATAATAATATCTTATCTTAAATTCTGTGAAATAGTGTTCACCTGCTCACATACAGACGCAGACATTGTTGCAGCCATTGTGGTAATAAAAGCTTTTATTTAAAATCCTCTAATGAGCCATTGAGGAAAGGATATGAGTAATATTTGAAATTCAGTTCATATTACCTTGACAGACAGCCAATACACAACACGGAAGAGGAGCACACAATGAAATCAGTATGGGAAAAACAAAAGGCTCATTCTAAGCATATCCTATTGAGACATTCATCCTTCATTCACAATGAAAATGGATTGAGGTAAAATGAGTTTCCGTATCCTCACGTATGGACCAGTGTATTCACCAAACTCCATTTAATTTAATACAACAACATAAGGGCATCAAGATGGATTCACTGGAAAGTTTATGGTAAATATGCCTCCACAATTCCAAAAAGTTAAAGGAATGAACATTGGAAAAGAGTATATATGTTTCAATATCCACTTGAGTGAAACTCTCTTTTTTCTGGCTAAACATCTTATAATAGGTCACTGGAATACTTTTGACACCAGGATAAAATGGCCAGAGGTCCCTTCTCTAACCTTCCACAGTTGTCTCACATGGAACCTAAATTACCTAACACTTTCTTGAATGGATTCCTCTGTAACTCAATAAAATGCGCTAAGGGGAACTTAGGAGCAATACTGGAGCAAATTTGATTTCAGCTACCACCTACCCTTTAATTACTTCAGTGTCTGAAGTC
The DNA here is from genome assembly GCA_013397245.1 of Thryothorus ludovicianus. Taxonomy (NCBI): domain Eukaryota; kingdom Metazoa; phylum Chordata; class Aves; order Passeriformes; family Certhiidae; genus Thryothorus; species Thryothorus ludovicianus. Next base: position 43,138 of record VZTB01017987.1, read on the forward strand.
TCTGACCATTTAATCTTTGAGGCACTAATAATGTGCCCAAATGATCAGTTACAAGTTTTTAAAAATTGCCTTGTGTACGTGCATTAGGAGCTCTTGGTAGGCTGCAGAGGGAAGAAGTTGCTATAGAAACACCACCTTAACACACTCCATTCACTGATGGCTATAAAGAGATACAATGATCCCTGCATAACTACTACTAATCCACATGATATTCGAAAATTGCCAGGTTTTTGCTCTCAAAATTCTTACTTGCAATGCCAAGGGAACTCCCCCTCCTTCCCTGCACCCTAGCCTCCTGCCTTTCCATTTAAACCTTCACAGATGGAACTTTCCTTGAATGTCTACTTGCCTGTGTTACTTTGTTCTGTTTTGTGCAGACAGCTGAATTCAGCTGTGACCTACACAATATGAAGAACTCAACAAGATTAAATAAAATCAGCTGCTTTGTCAGAAATACCTATGCAACCTATTGGCAAAATATGTTGAGAACATCAGGATGGAATAATCCTTAAAGGAATGAACCTTTTTTACTTCCTATAGCTTTTCCTATCTGATTCAGACCATTTAAAAAACTGCTGCCCATCCATTGATCCACTTTACCTTTTTTCCAGAATTTTTCTCCTTAATCTGGTAGGTAATTAAATGTGTCCTTTCAGCTATTCCTTATTCATCTTTTAACATTCCCAACATTTAATCACCTGTAGGGGATAGAAGTACATGCACAGTACTATTAATCTTTCTCAATTGTAATTGTGATTCAATTTGAGATGACAATCTCTGAAGAAAGCTCAGAAGTTAAATCTACCGAGGACTAAAACTAAATCCAAGATATCTTTTGGAGTTTGCCACAGTCAAATCTTAAACCATTAATTCAGGAGGTAGAAGACCTTACTTCTAGACTATCCTTACCTTGGAGAGAGATATAAACCTAAAGGAATGCAATGGCCTTTTTTCCCATTCAGATTGTTTCCTGTTTTCTTAAGGTAAACAAAAAAAAAACCACAAAAAAACCCCAAAAACAAAAAAAAAGAGAGCATGTATTTGAAGCAGAATAATTAGGGAACTTATCTAGAATAAATTATCACAGCTGGATTGTCTTCCAAGGGCAATGAAGCAAAGGAGAGACTTTAAACAGTATATTTCTCTGCAGATGTCAGATATCTGCTTTCCTCTCCTTACTGAGATTGCAGATGGTTCTTTTAGATTACTTTGGTTAGTGACCTTCTCCTTTCTAGATGTGAGCCTTTACAGAGTCATTTGGGAAATATCTGGGCTAGATATCTAAAGTGTTAAGAATTCCAAATTCCAGATTAATTTCCTCTTTTATAAAATTCCCAAATCTTGTAACTAAAATTAATTGTTTGAATTGTAAACACTTGTGAAATCATTCTCCCTGTCAGAATTTTCAATTTAACTGATTGCTCTGTTTTGGACAGGGATAAAGTAAGTTTTCCTTCTAATAGCTGTTGCAGGGCTGCAGTTTTTATTTAAGATGAGAAAAACTTTAGTAACATGCTAATATTTTAGTTGTTGCTAATCAGTATTTACACTAACTCAAGGACTTTTCAGCTTCTCACAGCGCCCTGCCAGTGAGTAGACTTGGGGGAACAAGAAGCTGGGAGGACACATAGCCAGAACAGCTGGTCACACCTGGCCAAAAAGATATTCCAGAGATTACAATGCCATGCTCCTTTTATAAACTGGGGGAAAAGCTGCCCGGGACTTGCTAAAGCTGCCTGGGACTTGCTGCTTGGGAACTGCCTGGGCATCACTGGGTGGGTTGTGAGTAATTGCACTGTGTATCACTTGTTTTTACATTTACATCCTTCTTTTTCTGTACATATAGCATGCCATAGTATATACAGAGGATAATATAGTGTATACTATAAGTATAGTATCCTTATCTGGGTTTTATATGTATATAATATGCTGTAAAAAAAAAATAAAAATCAAAAATTCTATGATTGTGTACTGGTTCCAGCCAGGACAGAGTTAAGTTTTGCAGGAGGAGGCATAGCTAGAACCCAGAGATAATTCTATACAATTCATATCATTACCAGGAATGGGGAAGAAAGTTTCTTCTGAGAAGAAGGGATTTCTTCCAGTCAAGCAAGTGTGGTGGATGGAGCAGTGGGGTAATGCTGGTCACAAGAGGGAGCAAAGAGTGGATTGGTGCTGGTCCTGAGCTGGAGGGAGATGTCAGGGTGGTCTGGCTGTGGTTGGTTGAGCATTGTGGTGCTCACTTTTCCATGTAAATCTCTCTCTCTTTTGAGCATTTTTGTTATTAATATTGTTGTTTTTACAATTTTCTCATTTTATCTCAGGGCTGTTTCCAGTCAAATGTTCTTATTTCCACTAGTGATCTACCTCTTTTCCCTCCAATCCTCCTCTTCATCCTCACAAAGGCAGTAGAAGGATAGGAAGTGAAATCACAAGTGTAGCTTGTGATTTGGAGTGTCTAGTTTTTTTTATTTGGGAGCACTAAATTGAAAAGTACTATTCCTAAATTGTAACAGGTAGTTAAAAGTCATTTTGAAAAAATAATTTATTCTATGATGCTGTAATTTTTATTGTGAGGAAAATACAAATTTATTTATTTTTTTAATTTCAACTATAAAAACTTTGAAGTTGTTTTGATTTTAATGGTAAGTTTTTTAATTTTTTAGAATGGCTACAATTTTAGAAAAATCAACTTCTTTTTAAAATTTAACAATTATTGTTTTTTAACAGTTGTTGCAGTGTCTTATTTTCTGGAGGTAAAGTTTAAATAAATTTTACCTCCAGAAAATATAAAGGTATAAAGCATATAAATATATAAATGTAATAAATTATCTCTTATCAGAAATTTGTTATCACAAATAAGAATATAAAAGAGGAAGGAAAAAAATTCTGATTTAATAAGCTAAAATTATTAAATCTATCTGGTTTGTGTTCTTCATAAGCAATGAGAATGGATTGCAAGAAACCAAAGTGTTTCATTCATATGAAATGAAGGACCACCTTAATTAATCTGAAAAAAAAAAAAGAGGTGAATATCAGATTCTTTAACATCATCTCTCCTTTTTAAAATGAGACACATACAAGTGTTGTGTTTTAAAATGCCAATCGTTTTTACATGAACTCTGCATAGGCCAATTTCTGCAATATTAAGGGCAGCTGGAGAATTCTTTTTCTTCAACACTTAGATAAGTGATATCTCACCATCATAAACTATTAGGAAGCAGTCTCTGGTCTCATGTAACAAGAATTATCTCCTATCATACTACTCCTTTACTTTTGTGCTTTATTTCCAATTTCAGAGATGTTTTGGTAGTTCAAAGACTTCTCCTCATATAGTGTGAGTGCACAGTTCCCACTTCTCTCTCACATTGAATCACTGCTTATCTATTCGCCTCAAGAAGAGGTTGACACCATACTTGAAAATACTAACTTTTTTAGACATTCTTACGATAAAGTTGTTGTCTTTCTAATGCTCCTTATCCTAGAGGAGAACTAGTGTACTACTAGCATGTTAGCCAGTCCTACGGAAAATACAAATTTCTGTCCTTTCCTTACCTTTTATTTTTATGCTTATAAAAATTTAAAGAGATAGCATGCAAACATGACACATCTCACTCTGGACACCAAATTAATATTAATAATAATAATAATAAAAACAAGAAACAAACAAAAATTAATCAAAGAAAAAAACCTAACCAAAAACCTCAACCATCTTTCTTCTCAGTTTACCTTGCCATTACTTAGACCTGATACACTGAACATGTCCTTTCCCATTGTTTGTAGGATGAGAAACATAAATTTAAGACAGTCATTACTTCACCTCTGGTGTGCCATGGACACAGAATTTTGAAGTAATTTGGTTATCTTGACTGTGCAATGGTAGCTAGTTGGGTATGATCACTAAATTCATAATCCTGCTAAGTAACCGGATAGCTTTTGAGTTTGATCAGAAATCAAAAGGATTTTTTTGAAACAATATTTTTTAACATTAGACCAATAAAATTATACTGTATTATATACTCAATGAAAAAAAAAAAAAGTCAGTTATTATGTCTGTAATCATTACGTGATTCTGAAGGTTAATTGGTAATAAAATCTGAAATGTCCAAGCTGTTACAATCATAACTATGATATCATTTTTAGAACAAAGATCACATAACTAGTGAACTATAACAGACCTCCCAGTTTTTATGAAATATGTCTCAGGAGGTCTGTTAATCTCTTCTGGGCCATCTGTCCTATTTGAATCAGAGAAGATAAAGACTTTTGGGATCAGGGAGAAAGTAGGGCAATGCATTCTGGGACATATCTAACTTAGGTAGAAATATCCAGGAGGGGCTGTTAAACAAGGATCATTGAACAGGACACATGAATGACTAGAAGTCTGGCTAGAAGACTCCTAAAAGTGCAATTCTTTATACAGAATTTTACCACAGCTTGCTGAAGTTAGGAAGGGAAAGAAAAATTATAGTGATTGAAGTTTGGATTCCCCAGACTTTATCAAAAATTACTTTCCTCATCTTCATGATATTTGTCTCCTGCCCACTGTGCTTTTTGTCTTATTAAGAAAAAAAAAAAAAAGTCCTTTCTATGCAAGTATGCACTGAAAAATGGCAATATAATTTAATGAATGTGTTGGTCTCAAGTATTGAACCTCTGCAGAGAAAGAGATTTGTTTTTTTTTTCTTTGTAATCCACTAAAAAGTGTATTCATGGTATAAAACTTCAAACAACCACTAAATAAAGCAGCGATATTTAACGAACTACAGAATTATGACAATGAAATTTACAAATGTTTAGCAAATATGGACAGTTTGTATTGCCCTGGTAGGAAAATGCAACCATGTGTAGAAGCAGGTGCCAAAAAGGCTCTGTCAAGTTCAGCTGCTCACCAGTGTTGCCCCTTGGTGCTGTGCTGTATCTGTGCTCCCTTAAGGGCTAATCCTCGCACTCGCTCTGTCTCCACTACTGGAATGGCTTGCTGTTGGCTTATCAGTCTACCCCTGGGAAGAAGTACACAGAGATTTCTCTTTAATTGGGACTATGCATTTTGGAACAGCTCGAGATATTTTAATGGCCTCCTAGATATCAGTAGGGAACCCTACGTTTTATCAGGTTCAGCTATACAACAATGAAGAACCTTTTCAGAGCCTGTCAGTGACAGGGAGTTTAGACTGCTGTATGTGCATTTGCTTCTCTTTGAATGCTCATTCTCTCTGCAAGTAATATTGTCCAACAAGGGAAAAGGGCTTTTTTATTATTTCAACTGTAAACATCAAAAGCTGGCTCTCATCTTTTCCCCTTCAACTTAGTACAAATAACCAACTAGTCAAAGAGCAAGAACTGCCTTAAACAAACTACAAAAGAATCAGAATAGCCAAAGGTGTAAAAAAAATCTAAGCTTCAGATGTGGCTCCCTGATAATAACATTGTTATGTTAAGCCACTGGGTTGACTAGACTAAAATCACACACTGAACCTTGCTTTTAAGCACATCATTTCAGAGGCTGAATTTCAGACTTCAGCTTTCCTAAACTGTGAAAGCTCTATGTACAACATAGTTAAAGTACTATTTTTAATTTAATTTGTTAATAGCTCTACCGCTTTTAGCTTGCGCCTTGGAATACAGTGCAATGTCATAAACAATATTTGATTATATTTGTGTAAAAATAATTCACATAGGAAACTGTCTTTAAAGCTGCTAGATATACTGATAGCAGAGCTCTCAGTACTCCCAAATATTCCCAAAGCAGTATGCTTCACATCATCTCAACACTACAAATATGCAAGAAAGACATGGTGTTTTATGCAAACTTAGGTATATTTAGTTCTTACCCTTGCAACTGAGCACTATTGAACTAGTAAGTGCAATGGGAAGATTGTCACTTATAAGAGGCCACTTTGATTACAAGAAAAGAAATCCAAACACTGAAAAGCCCCAGATATTTCATTAAGTTACTTTGGCTTGTTGAGGTGCCATGCATAAGCTAAACCAGTGCAACAGAGACATTTTACACTCTCATCTCATGGCAGATGTGAAGTAAAAGTTCTCCCAAAACCCCAAATATTGGGTTTTTTAAAAAATATTGTTCCTTTTAAATCACATGTTTTATTTCTTGTTTTCAATGGGTTAGAATCCACATGAACTCCATTAATGCACCTGTCTAAGGTGTGGTAAGTTAATTATATGTCTTAATCTATATATCCTGGGCTGATATGCATTTAAGAATTACTCACATTCTTTCTTTTAACTTGCTTTACAGATGTACATTTGCCATTCCTTACTTTATTCCTATAATATTTATTCTCTTTTGCATTATTTTAAAATTATGACTATGACCTTGGTTATTCTATGACCTTACCATCTGGAAAGCTGATAAGATTACCACCAGATCAGAGACCAGCCACGCCTCTAGCGCCAGGAATGTCACTAAAAGGAGGAGAGAAAATAGAAGGAAGGTATTTTATCTAATGCAATAGCTCAGTGTCAGATAGGAGCTGAGAGCCCTTCACGGCAGAGATTTCTCACTGGGGTGAGGATTCCCTTCTACCACACCACAGCCCTCTACCCTAGACGGCGACACTGCGTCTAATTTACAGTGTCCAAGGAAATCTCCTGAAATATCAGTCAAGGATCTAGAGCAAACACCTGGTGATTCTGTTTCTGTCCGTCCTTGCTCTAATAAATTTGTTAATTAGCTTGGAGATGAAAGGAGGCTATAGTGTATTCTAAGGTCAAAAGTGACTGAATGACAACATTGATGGCTGAGCTTTCAGATGTCCTGAAAATAGTCAGCTCACCTAAGGCTTATTAAAAGCTGATCTGGCAGCAGTTGAGGACTAAAACAAATTTTCCATGGGTGTCAGCCTGCTTTGAATGCATCCACATCCCTCAGGTCACCAGTTGCACTGTCACCAGCAGCTGTCAGTTCTTGTGCTCCCGGACTTCCTGTCACCAGGCAGGAAAGAAACTGTCAGCCTTATTTAAGGTAAAGATGACCAGACTCCTAAACACAAGTGTCTTGGAACAATACTTTCATATGTTAAAATTTTATTACCTTAGCATATCCTTGGCTTCTTCTGGAGCAACTGGACAAGAATGCTCGTCTGTGTGTGCTGACCGGGGCTGGATATTTCCACAAGGAAATATGTAGGAATATGACATTGTGTGTGATAAAAATCAAGTGTAAAAATTTAGGCCCAAATACCCAAAGACAGTCTTATAAATGTTTCTATATTGCAGTGCAATTATGACTAAAAAGCTATTTTTTTAGTGGCATTTATATACAAACTGTTTCCATTGCATTTAGGATAAGGATACTTTAAGCACTTTAACACTTTCAAGGATTCTGCCTATATTGCTGCTTAAAAGCCTTAAAGCTAATGATTATTTAAAATAATATTTTAAGGATTTGGTAGAAAATAACTTATATTTCTGCCTGCCTTTGTCTCAGAAGTCTGTCCTAGCATGAAAAATAGGTTGTATTTGTTCCTACAGATACCAACCCCAATCCTTGCTTAGAGGAATAAAGTAATGCAGCTAAAAATGGTCATAATTTCCCCAGCGTGTGTGGAAAATGATACATAGAACACATGTATTTTGCATTTGTGTGCAAAAAATACAACAATGGTAGCAGAGACAGCAAAGTACCCATCCTTTTAAAGAGATCTGGAGAGCAGCATAAAGCTCTGAGCTTCCCCAGCACTTCAGCTTGGCTCTTTTCCTACTCTCCCTTAAAGTGTGACAATTATAAAATTATTTCAGCAGATCTCTGTCTGCCATTAGCCCTGGTGATCCCTCCTCAACAATGAGGAATGATTAAAATCACCCTAGGAGTGTTAAAGCTGCTGTGAAAGAATTGTGCGATTATTGTGTACTCCAATGTATTTTAAACTGGATGCATAACAGATAAAATAACTTGGCCTTAAGGGCAAATCAAGAGAATGCACATTTCAGTTGTGTTACAAAAGGGAAGTTAAACGATGTATGGTAAAATTCTTACAAGTTCTTTTCCAGGAATAAAAATCAGCCAAAGTTTTCAGAGTATTTTAGACACTATTTTAATTCTTTTTTTAATCTCAGTTAATCTTGCTCCCTTAATACAGTTTCTGGATGTACTGCCTTAAATACCACAAAGTGTCACACGCCTATGATTCCCTCTATGTACAACCTTCTTCAACAATGAAGGATCTGATTTCACCATTTCTGCTGTCTGCAGTGAATTTTTTTCACACAGCTCTAGATGGCAGTGCTGATAAACAACTAGTACATTCAGCAGGGATAGATTTTACTTGGTGAACTGCTACAATTGATTTGGAGTCTTAACCTTTCCTCCACTTACCCTGTTTCCCACTCTACCACCTGCAGCCCTATAAACAGAAAAGACTTGCATGATGGAAGCCATCTGTACAGTAACTCATCTCATCAGAGTGCTGAAGAGCTGTTCTGCTCAAGTGTTATCAATGTCTTCCAACTCACTGTGTATTTTTCTTATTGCTAAAAACAATCCCAAGCATTCCCTTTGGCAGATTAGTAAGGAATTCAAGTAGCAGATGTTCAAATCACTTTTTATTTTTTGCATATTGAATCTCCATAAGGATATCAAGATCTGTTCCTTGGTCTTTGTGCTAAGTGTAGCAGTTCAATCATCTCTGCACTATAGACAGAAACTATGGAAATTACTGTGAATATATTATCTGAAAATCCATGTACACTTTTAAAAATTATATTTAGCTTCCCTGGGAAATACCAAGAACAACATAAACTGATTTTTATTCCTATGCCCACTTGAAAAATAAATATAATGTCACAGGCAATACCTGAATGCATGTTTACAAGCTACTGCTGCACAAACTTCCTTCAATCAAAAGTGTCCCTAATGTACAACAAATAGAAATGCCTACCTGACATTCCTCAGTATAAATTCAGCATACAAATTTGTCCCCTGAAGATGTGACTGAAGTTGTCTGATGGGATAAAATCTAATGGATTAGCTGGACTGCAAATCTTTTTGATAGAATATGTGTTCTCTATCTTGCTTAAATGTAGAATTCTCATTATAATTTGTAGTTGGAAAACTCATCATGCAATAGGATCATTGAGTCCAACTCCTGGCCCTATGCAGGACATTCCAAGAGCTACACCAAGTGTCTGAGAGCATTGTCTAAACACTTCTTGAACTTAGATAGGCTTGCTTCTCTGACTACTTCCCTGGGGAGCCATCAGCTTCATGCTGTTTTCTCCAGTCCTGTCACTGGTCACATGAGTAAAGAGATTAGTGTTTGCCCCTCCTCTTCCTTTTGAGGACGTTGAAGGCCACAATGAGGTCTCCCCTCAGCTTTCTCCAGGCTGAACAAATCAAGCGACCTCAGCTGTCTTTCAAACAGCTTTGTCTCCAGACCCTTCACCATCTTTGTTGCCTTCCTTTGGGCACTGTTAAATAACTTAAAGTCTTTTTTGTATTGTGGCACCTTAAACTGCACACAGAACTTGAGATGAGGCTGCCTCAGAGCAGAGCAGAGCGGGACAATCCCCTCCCTTGCCTGGCTGTCAGTGCTGGGCCTGATGCCCTCCGGGACAGAGTTGGCCCTCCTGGCTGCCAGGGCACTGCTCATGTTCAAGTCATGTTCAACTTGCCACTGGCCAGGACTCCCAGGCCCTTTTCCATAGTGCTGCTTTTCTGTTGTTTGCTCCCTGATCTATACACACATCCAGTATTTCCCCATTCCAGGTGAAGAATATGGACCTTTCCTTTGTTAAACTTCATGCGTTTGGTTGCTGACTATCTCTCTAATTTGCTGAGGTCTTTCTGCAGGACCTCTCTGCCCTCAAGAAGGTCAACAGCCTGTCCCAAATTAATGGCATCTGCAAACTTAGTGTTTTCTTCAAGTCTTGTGTCCAAGTGGTTAATGAAGATGTTGGAGCGAGCTGGGCCAAGGATGGAGCCCTGAAGAACCCCACTAGTGTCTGGTTGCCAGTCTGGTGTCCCTCCATTCATCATAACCCCCTGTGCCTGACCTGTGAGCCTGTTGCTTACCCACCTTGTAACTTGGTTATTCAGCTGTGTGCTGGACATTTTGTCCAGAAGGGACATAAGAGACAATATCAAAAGCTTTGCTGAAGTCCAAAAAGATTGTATCTACTGGCTTTCCTAGATTAATTTGGGGCTTCGTTGTCATAGAAGGAAATCAGGCTCAACAAGCAGGACTCTTCCCTTATGAGGCCACACTGGTTGTGACTGACTGCACTATCCTCCTAGAATAATCTTTTCCATTATTTTACCAGGCACTGAAGTGACCAGAACAAGTAATTTTAGGTACATAGATATTATATAATATTCTCTTAGTGAAATATACAGTGCCATGCAAGGTTCTAAAGCATTTTAATGGGATCTTCTACCTTAGAACACCCTCAAGCACAATTTTGGCATATGCTGGCTCGTACTTCCCCAGGAAATTCCATAGCTTAGGGATAAGAACCTTCCAAGAATCATTACCAGTGGGCAATTTGCATTTAGAAAACTTATTTTGGAGGCAGTGAAATTATATTAGCCTGCCTACATATTTTTCTGTGCCAGTAACTTCAGTGCTCCAATATATTCTTGGACAGGTTTAATTTTCTCCTACAGAAATAACCTAAATTTTCAATGCTTTCCTTCTTTAAAGAAATACATAATTGCTTTCAGATCATAAGTTTATGAACAGACATAGATACTGCAGTTACAGAATCCAGACAAAAAAAAAAAAAGAATAAAGAAAGTTGCTGGAACCACATGGGTTTGAAGCTGATGAAAAATCTGGAGCAGGAATCTTGTGAGGATTGGCTGAGGGAGCTGTGGTTGTTTATCCAGGAGAAAATGAGGCTCTGAGAGAACTCTATCACTATCCATAACTGTCTAAAAGAAGACTGTATCCTGGTGATGGTCAATCTCTTCTCTCCAAAGTGACAGGACAAGAGACAATGTCCTCAAATTGCATCAGGAGAAGTGTAGATTAAATTCTAGGGAAAATGTCATCACTGAAAGAGTGGTCAGGCATTGTAATAGGCTTCCTATGGCAGTGGAGAAACTACCACCCCTGGAACTGTTTAAAAAGGTGTGAATGTGGCTCTTGGGATTATGGCTTAATGGTGACTGTGGTGGCATTCATGTGAAGTGGTACTTGTAGTGGAGTTTACAGTTGGACTTGATGACCTAAGAGGTCTTTTCCAAATTTAATGATTTGATAATTCTGTGCCTTATACTCATCATTCTATGGAATTCTTGCTGAAGCATAAGGAATTTTTGAGATTTTTTTGAGATTTTTTTTGAGAAGTTTTCATATTAAACTAATCCAGATATTATCTATCAAATAAGATTTTTTTCCTTGAGCATGATACAGAAGAATGTTAATGTTTGGTCAGAGAAGGTTTTTAGCCTGGAAATCTTGAATGCAGACCACATAGTGAAAAATGAAACATATAATCCTTGTGAATCTTGATTTACTGACATTAAAATTAACACAAAATGAACATTTCAAAAAACTATAGAAATCATTTTAGTCATCACAGTCTTTAAGATCGTTAGGGAAATTTCCCACCATAGCTGAAAATTGTTTTATTTGTTTTCAGTTGCCATGTAGGGTTAATCTATATGCTCAAAACAATATCAAGGATCATAATTTGGCAAATGCACTTCAAATCCTACTGGATCAATGTGCTTCAGAGCCTTCTTTGTTGAATGCTACTTAGCTGAGTTTCTGATCAAATTTCTTGAAATTTCTATAGCTCACATGCAAAGGTGTCTGAAAACCATAAGTAATGATGGCTGCAAAATTACAGAAGTGCAAGTACTATTTTAACTTAATCTACCCAAGAATAGAGCATAGAGGCATATCTTGATACAAGAATAGACCTTATTCCAACATGAAATCTGCATATTCAACTCATAAATAGTGCAATGAAACTAGTATGTAATACAAAATTGCAAGATGTAGCTACATTCAGGCCTGCTGGAAGTATTATCAGTAGATAAAAGCCAGCATTTCTTCTGTCATGTTCAACTCATAAAAGTAGTCTTACATGGGTTTTATCACTATTGACTAGAAAGCTAATACATTTTTTTATAACTATTCAAAGCTATTTCTGAATATAGAATAAACATTTCCTATCTGAAGAAAAGAAGGATATTGCTTTCTCTCTTTCAGGATATTCCTGCAGTCAGTTCCTGCAGTTAGGCAAATTGTGATGTTTTTGAAACTCAAAACATTGTAGATATCCATCGCTTTTGATGAAGATTCTGATGGGAAGTCTTCTGAGAGGCAATAGTGACTGAAAGAAAACTGTTGCAGTTTTGGAAATGTCATGCCTAAAATACTGTTTTGAAGTAAAATATATATAATAGATATCATACACTTTCTGTAAGATTACACATTTTTGCTGTAAGATTATTCATCTGCTTATAAGAGTAGTTTGAAAAAGTTTTGGAAAAGCTTGACATTCAATATTAAGGTAAAAGACCCCCAACAAGAGTGCTGCAAATATCCACACATACACGAGAGGATGCCTTGACTAGATTTTAAATTTTTGTTTCAATCACTGTTCAAATGAGTTTTCCTGGGTAATATTTAGTCTTTGGGAATGGTAACAAATAGCTGTTCTGGTCAACCACAGTAAGATCATTGTCAAGCTTCAACTTATTAATAAGATACTCAGTTCTTCTCAGATAAATATAAATCTAAATAAGTATATTATGCCCTGTGTTTTCTTGTCTGAAATAGGCTTAGCAGAAGGCTATATTAAATATATTAAATGGTGACAATCTTATAAATTCTTTTGTCAGTTTTGCTTTATAATTTCTTAATCTTATCAACTAAAGATTTTCTTAAATCAAGCTAAAATTTTCTGCCTAGAGAGAATGCTCATTCCTTCTTATTCTGCCCTTGTTGGCTAATGAGAATAATTGGTCTCCATCCTCTTATAACATTCCTTTATGTATTTGTAGGCAGTTATCATGGCTCCCCAGTGGTCATTATGTTTAGGTATTGAACATCTGCTCAAGAGTTTATTGATGCTGTAGATAGTACCAAATCTGCTGGGAGTAATAGCACATTGCACTATGTGGCCATTCGGGGAGCCCTACCTGCAGGAAGGTCACTCAGTAGTAAATCTGAAACACCTACAAAATGCAAAGTCCTTACCATGAACACAAAGAAGGCATAAAGGTATATATTTCTTCACATATCACTGAATTGGGCTGTTGCAAACCAAGAGGCAAGATTGTTAAAACCACATACAATCGTGAATTTTTTATTTTTTTTTTTAAATACAGGAAAGGATTTTATCTGTATTTGATCATGATGTTTTCATGATGCTTCAAAACATCAGATAAAGATTTTTCTTATTCCCAGACATTTTGTAATGAACTCCTATAAAATCTTGACATTTCTATAGTACTTTTCTTGCTTGGGAAGAAAATATTGCAAGCCTGACAGGTGTTGACAAGCAAAACATTCATTATTGAAGCATAATATTAATTATAAAGTTTGTGTCCTTTGTTTTTACAAAAACAAATAATTTGTCCTTACTTTGTCTCAGAGTAACTTTTAGGTAGGAAACACCTGAAACAGTAGGAAAGAGAGGCAGTTTGGACAAGTTTATAAAAAAATAGAAGATGACTTCCAGCTTGGAGTACAACCTGATTTCTCTTTAATTTATTAAATAATGCTAGCTACAAAAGCACATTTTAATCCTCCACTGACGGGAAATAATTAACACCAATAAAAATGATATGTAATAATTCAATCAGTGGGAATTTTTGAGTGAGATAACAGGGAATGAAACTAAAAGTATATAGGCCTTTGGGTTTTCTGAAGTTTAAGTGAAAGACACATTGACACAGATGCAAATAAGATCACCCTTATGGTGTTTTGTATCATCTGTTATAGTAATCACTGTATCTACCAAAGTGTTTTGTTGCACTTCCTTTTTTAGCTCATTTCCCTTAGTTCCTAAGAACATTCTGTGAATGTTATAAGGATTAGACAATTCCAGGATGGAGATAGAAAGGAAAGGAGGAAAGGGAAGGAAGGAAGGAAGGAAGGAAGGAAGGCAGGCATTTTAATATCTGAGTAGTATCTGCTTTTTTTAACCAGGAATATATAATATTTTTTTTTAATTAAATATCTGTTTTACCTTATCGTACAACCCCAAAAGTGTGTGGCCATCTAGCTTGATAAAGATGTGACACCTAAGCTGAATATTTCTGTACCTTGTTTATGTACTGATAGAGCAGTGGGTTTGTGTCTTACTCTATGTAAAAACTGCTGGCAGATTAGCAGCCAAAATGCTGAGAGCATTCCAATTTGAAGGCATGGGGTGGGCCAACTGGCACACTGTTTATGAAAGGGACATTCAAGCTATGCGCATTGCTAAGCTGCCACTGTGAATGAGAAAAAGAAAGACAAGCAAAGTGTTATTGAAGCAAAGCCTAGAAAAAGAGCATCAAAGAGATTCGAACAATGACGGGCTGCTTTCAGAATGGGATCATGAAAGCCTGAAGCCCTGTGGCAAGGCTGGCAGGTGGACACATGCTGCTGCAGATCACAGCAGCAGGACAAGCCATCAGGATACTATACAGAGTTGGCAAGGTTGTTAGAATCCAGTTGGGGTAGATTAGGAGCCCTGCAGAGAAAGGATTAGCAACTATGAGCATAGTTTAGACAGCAGGAAGGTGAAATGAAAATCCACAGTCAACTTATACCTACCTTTGTGCTTCTTTTCCTCCTTGTTGTCAGTGAAAAAGACCATCACGAAATCAAATGCTTTAAAGTTTTGTTTGGATATGTCAGTCTAGAATATAGTTCCTACTGTATTCTATTCTTGGCTGGGAGGATTGAAAGCACTGTGTGTCTAGTGGGTAAGGAGAGAAAATCCTAGGTATCTATCTTCCACTACCTCTGGTGTCTTGTTTTCATTCAAGACAAACCTTGGAGTCATCAAGATGTTTAAGTTTCTTTCAAAATATTATAGACAGAAAACTACAAGCATGTAGAAGTGAGTGCTCTACATGCTGTTTTTGACTAGTTTCTCACTGATACACTGGAAATCCAGCATGCATAACTAGAGATCTTGGGTGTGATGAGAATTTTCTATGAATTGTCTCAAAGTCCAATGACCATGTTTTGGTGTGGACTCTCTAACACTCCAAGCTTAAGTTTTCCTTAAGGTATGGGAAATTTCTAGTTTTCTACAGTTTGTCTAGCCTTCTGCAGAGGTTTCAAATTTGAGGACCAGGCAGGTCCGCTGCAGTGCTACCTCATCAAAGAATCTGATCTCTTTTTGAGTGAAGCTGAAATTTGCAGGAGAATTCTTCTCCCTTCCTGTTTGGTCTTTGTTATCCTTGTCTTGAAACTGAGAGGATAACTGTAAGAAAATACCTCTAGTGATAAAGCTGTCTTCTGGTGCTTTGGGGCAGAAAGTGGGAATGTGAGAAAACAGGACCTCCCATCTTGTACACAGTGATCCTCTTTAATTTCTGAGGCAAAACACTCCAGTGCATATATCAAATAAAAAATACAATTAGTATAAATCAGCTGTACTTAGTTAGTTAGTTAGTTAGTTAGTTAGTTAGTTAGTTAGTTAGTTAGTTAGTTAGTTAGTTAGTTAGTTTAACTAGCAGGTCTTACCCAGATGAACCAGCACAGCTAGTCACATGATAGATTGTATCAAACCAATAACAATAACATTGATACTAATTTTATTTCATGAGGCATATGGACTGGCTTTCAGTTATGAGTCAGTTCATATGATAACAGGTCAGCTCTAAAATAAAAGTCCACGTGTATTCAGAGAAGTAACCATTTTACTACTTACCCTTTTATTTGCTCTCAATAGTGATTGAGGACTTTTGTAACTATATATAAACATTGCTCATAGGGACATTTATGTTGGAGCTTTTCATTATAGTTGAGTTATGTTAGTAAATACTTGCATCTGGCAAACTGAAAATTACCTAGGCATACTTTCCCACATTTTTCTACTTGCAAGTAAAACATAATTTATTCTAAAGAATTCAGGTGAGTTCCTGCAAATATCTCTGTATATGTATTTTGACATATATAAACCTTTTTTTTATGACTGAATCTCATCCTTCCGTAAAATTACTGATTACATTGTTTGATGTGAATTGTAGGTGATTGCTAAGAATTATTTTTTTGTTTATTTATAGTGTCACTTTCAGTGACATATTTCAGCCTCATTAAACCAGAACTTGTCCAAATCTTCCTTTCTGTGTGTCTATGAACAATATAATCATTTTACTTGGAATCTTAAGGTCAGCTTCAACATGGGTATCCATATGCTTACACCATCATATTAGGATTATTTTCTAAAATTTTTTTGTAACTATAAAGACTTTTCTTCTATATTTTTCCAATTAAGTGATATTGCTAAAGCTCACTGATTTAATATTGTATAGCTTTTATACCCTCTTTGTCCCTAGCAACTCAATTTTCTCAGTCACGTGTTCAAAATAATGTTGCAAATCTATTTTCCACTCCCTCTTATTTATATTGTTTACAACTTTTTTTTTTTTTTTGCATCATACTCTGTAAAAACTTGTTAGCTTTGTTTTTAAGAATGACCTGCCTCTACCTTTCATTTTTTATTTGTCACTGAGAAATTGAAATTTACCTTGAATCACAATGCTGTGCCCAGCCTCAGTGGTTACATATCCTAAGCAAACACAATGATGCTTCCTGATTTTCAGACCCATCAGGGAAGGTTTAGTCACTAAACTCCTGCTAAACTACATCAGTACAATTTTTCACTCTTCTAAAAATTTTTGCTTGATTGGATACCAACAAGAGACTTAGCAGTGGTAAGCCACTGAAAAGAATTGTGGTGACAAGTGTTGTCCCGTTTTTGTTTTTTTTTAAATTGTAATTCCTCTCTTTTTGAATCTATTCTTTTTTGTTTTATGGTTAAATAATAACTTGTTATTTTGGGACCTTTTTTATTTTAGTACCTTTCACGAAAGAAATCATTAGGGTTTCTAATAGCTAAATATAATTCTGATAATTAGAATCAGTAAGTATTTTCAAGAATATTATAGTATCCTGTTTTTTTTATCAAGCCATACCATCATTTGATGAGAATTTATAGGGATTTTACAGCTTTATTACATTTCACGTTCTTGAACCAAAGAAGAATGGACTATAAATGGGAGGTTTATGATGAACTCAGTTTATATTTAATTAGGAACTGAAGTTAACAGCCAGAAGCTGGGCAGGAGTAAGCTGCCAGTGGAGGCTGAGGCTGCTATAAACCTGATAAAGAAGAAAGTGTGGGGTTTTAAATTGAGATTGCTGGTAGGGTGGCTGTGGGTTTCTGTAGTGACAAACTGTACTAACAGATTCAAGGAGCCCCTGATGAAAAGCTGTTCTCATTCCCTAATGCTTTATGGGAACACTACAGCCTCTTGGAATATTTTTCAAGCAAAAAGACATCATCATGACAACACTGGAAAAAGAAGGGCAAAAAAATTTCTTTCTGGTAGGGAAATAAAGACATCTTAAGCTCGACTTCAAAAGCTCTCTACAGCAAACAGTAGCTGTGGAGATACCGTTTCATCTTTGCCTCTGGGATATTATTAAGCCTTTCTAGTAGCTTTAACTGCAGGAGAAGGGATTACAGAAGTTGCTGCTGTGTAGCTGTCTGACATACAAATATCTGGAAAAGCACAGATCACGTTTTTGTACAAGGACCACTTATTAGACAGAACTGAAAGCTTAACCTGGAATGAATAGCACACCACACTGCTAGCTGCACACAAACAAAAAACATGCAAGACCCTCATGATTCATGCTGGCTTTTAAAGTGCTTTGGGTGAATATTCAGGCTCCCGGCTTCCCTTTTGTCATGGCTGTGTGTACAAAGATCGGTGCTAATTGAGGCTGTGCTGTTTTCCTACAGAGAACCATGCCATGCCATTCACCCTGCTTCAGTTCAGGCTGTGTCAGCATTTCCATGACAAATCCTTACTTTCAAGGGTTTACAGCTTAATCGGAGCAAAACCCGCAATTGGCCGAAATGACACACACTGCTCCCGTGTTAAAGGCTTTGTGCACAGGAGCCAGAAACACAAAGAAATTGTTTCAGGTGCTTCTATTTACTTCGAGCTGCTGCTTTGGCCTGGTAATGGCTTTGTATGCTGAAATGGGATGTATAGGGTCAAGATCCTTATTTCAAGTTACTTGTTACATTGGAAATGGGGGAAAAAAAATCAAAAGGACTGTGTGGTTTTTTTTTATTGCTTTTCAGCAAATCACTGCGGATTTTGCAAGATTAGCGTACTGAATTGGGGATTGGAAAATAAGTTGCAAAGTGACAGGAGTCAGTTTGGAAACAGATGTGCTCAAAACAAGTCCAGGTACACTTTGTTAGTCTTAAGAGACTGTATTAGAGTGAACTGCCATGCTTTCTAGGCATCCATAGGAATAAGTCTCAGGCACTGAGTAGCACACAATGTCCTTAGCATCTGCTACACCCTGTCAAATCTCAGGAACCTGCACTGAAAGACAGATTTTTTAATTTTTTTTTTTTTTAAGATTAGCATGAAAAAGCAAAGTCACCTCCTCTAAATATCAATAAGAAATAGTTTGATGTTATAAAGCAAGAAAGCTGTCATGGTCAGAGGCCAGTCACTGCAATAACTAGTCCTTAGGGCAGCAGTAGAACATGGTTCCTGGCCAAAGGTGATGAAGAGCTGGATACTTCAGTGTGACCTGTGTAAAATCAGGTGAACAATTGTTTGTAGACTTAGAAATAAGCTTGGTATTTTTCCATATCTGTAAGTCAAGTGTTGGTGGTGTAATTTTTATTCCTAGGGAGCTGATGCTCTGCCACTTGCAATGGTTGTAAACAAAACTATTGTTATCAACTTGAGGGACTCAAACTTTTCTTGCATCCCACATGTAGTCTGTATGTTGAAGGATTATATAGCCACTGAATCCCAGCTGTTTAATTCTATGATTAATGTTAGGACATTATTTGATCTGCACTTTGATCATAACTTAATCTTGCAATATTCACAAAATAGATTTCTCACTGTTCATTTGCAAAAATTGTGTGAGTTCAGACACACTGGGTGTTGGTTCGTAAGAGACTTGAATACCTGATGTAAATATAAATCTTCAGAGAAAGATTTTAATTATAATTCAAGTTATTTTTGTTATTTCAAAAAATAATATATAACAATGAATGCTATGACTCCATCTCTTCTTAGTGACTATAAAATCTACTTCATACTTCAATTTTTTCCATGCGTGAACCATAAAAAAATATACATTCTATAAGAAATAATTTATGAAAAAATAGCTAATATTTAGATTCTGCAAAGGAAATCAGATTAAGTGGGAAAGATTGTCACTTAAATGAAAATAGCTTGGAAATTGAATTCCTGAATGAACTAGTGGTTAGAAAACAACTTCTATAAATAGCCGTTTGCAAAAGGGGTCCACACTTCCACTTTGAAGAATTTATTATTGGCTTTAGTTTGTTCCCTCAAACACAACTTTAAATAACAGAGGACTTTGATGAATAATAGATATGAAACAGAAATTAATAAACAACCTTAGATGAAATGAAGAACCAGAAAAAATATTCTTCAATTCATCAAGCTGTTTCTTTCATGTGACAATGAAATAAATGTGAAATCAAATAAAAACACAAGGAAGAGAGTATTGCTCTTGCAATATCACTCTTGAAATACTGTCCTTTTGCTTTGCCTTAACTTTCTCAGGCTGTGTAAAAATTAAATGACTGACATGATATCATCAGATCAAGTGAAAATTGAAATGTTGACATGCTATGGCACTTCCGTTTTTCCACATATTTATCACTGAATTCTCTGTTTCTTGTTTGGTAGGTACAACAGTGCATATTCCAAGGGTTTACTACTATCCAATTAATGCAAGATAAAAAATTCTTTTATAGTTGCAAAAGTGAGAAACTGTCAACCAGCTCTTAAACAAACTAAAAAATTAGTTTAAACTATTTAAAATCAAACCAGAGCACTGACGAGATGCAGGGAAGGAATGGCATCACAGTGGCCAGGGAAGCAGTAGCACAGTTCTTTGCCATAGCATCCCTTCTCCATTGGCTCTGGAAAGGCAAGACCATCTCACTTGTGTACAATATATGGATTGTCATGAAAGGAAATTGCATGATCTCTCAGTTTCAGGAATCTGAAATTCTGGATGTTTCTGTGCCAGGACCTCCTTCACATTGTTCTAAATTTTAGAGAACCAACAAGGACATGTTGACTATTGACGGTCCAGAGATATCATAAAGAGAAATCAGGAAATAATCTCGTGAAACTTACTTTAACATCCTAAATTTCCCTTTCTCCTCTGCTCTTCTTCCTTCTTCCCTTTTTGTATTCATCCATATATTTAATCTTGTAACTATGGGATCAAATGTTTGTACTTGTTCTTCCCAGGCTGGAATTCCTTCAAAGTATACAGGTCTTAGTTACTGACTTCATGACAGAGAAATCTGAGTAAATCTGCATACTGTTGTTACACAGGATGTCAGTCTATAAGCTTAATGTACTCCTCTGACTCTACAATCCACAAATCAGTAAATAATTGCAATAGTAACACCAAGATCTTAGCATACATTANTTAGGCCTATAGCCCAGCTAGCATATTGTAGAAAATTAATTTTTATGCTTGTGCTTTCAACAAGAAATATGTCACTATGTAGAAATTATATGAAAAGGATAATCTTTTCCTTTGCAACAATGTGTTCTGAAAAGGAAAACTTGTATAAACTCTTTAGGCACAAATACAGTCTTTATTTTTCTCCTTTGAAAAACTAAAATACATTTTAAATTACCTGGTGTAAATGATGTAGCATGCCATGATTAAAAATTCAGCATTTTTAAATCAATGTAGTATTAGATTTTGTAATAGGGTTAAAATACTGCTTAGATGAATTTAAGTTGTTGAATTACAAGTAATACATTTCAGAAAAAATGTAGAATTTATATAAGATTCATATCTTAGATTGAACATAAAAACCAAACACTTGTAATTTTTCTCTTACATGAATATGATAGTTTCCATTTTTTTTTTAAACTGGATAAGCAAATGGATCAATAAAACACAAAATAATATATATTCTAAGTTTAAATTCTTTCATATATGTATTATTTTACAAAATCTCACATTCTATAATTATATTTTACTTAGGATTACCTAATCAGTAAAAGTACAAAATCTATGCTAAAACTGATAATGATATATTTCTGATATTATCTGAGCTAAGAATATAAATAGACATACTAAGTATGTAATTTCTTGATAATTTATGGTACAGTGTATATTAAGTAAATTACCAGTATTTTCTTCAAAATAACTTTATATATAAAATATGTATCTGATTTTTCTTGTTTTATGCTAATAATTTCCTTTCCCAATAGAAGTGGTAACTACTTTTCCAGTCAGAGACTTCAAATTTTAGAAATTGAATGGCACTTGAAATAGCAAAGATTTTGTTTTCTAATATAAAGTAATTTGTGGATAATTAATTAAAGTTTTGTGTCTATTTTAAAAGTAGGAAATCCAATTTCTACATGTTATATTGTTAGTAATTCTGTAAAATTATCAGATTAATTATTTATAATTCTTAGTTTTGACATATCTATTCTAGTATTCTGATATGATATTTATATGTGGTTTTAATATTATCTTTTAAATTTTAAAGACTAAAAAGATTAAAATATATAAATAAACAATAAAGAACACATAAAACAATAAGGCAGTACTTAATGTGTTGAAATATTCAATGGAAAATATTATTTATGGTTCAGAATTTGTAACAGAAGAAATCAATGTGAAGACTGACATACTCGTATTTTATGTATGGTTGAAATACATAAAGACAGTGTCTGTTTAGTATGCTGCACTCAGTCTTTGAATGCTGGCCTGCCTGTGTACTTTTAAAGAATAATTACTTTTTAATACCCTAAGAGGAAAAATCAGAATGACAAAGCCCCTATGAAAATATTTGCAAAAAGTCAGCTGTCTATAGAAAGGAAAGAGTGAGAGTGATGTCAGAAAAACTCCTAGTGCACTGATTAATTGTTCACAATCAATTTCAATTTTAGGAGCAAATACAGGAGGAAAAAAGAAAGTAAACATTAAACACAAGGAGAAATCATTCAGTGAAATTACCTATGCACCAAAAATGCAAAATGAAACAAATTTCATGAAAGTTACTCTCATAAATTGTAATGTATAACCATCAGTTTACTCTTGTACCATAATAAGAAGTCTTTTTTTGTACCTTATAATTGAAATTATGGCTCTGTCTGTCTGTAACAGCAGCTGATATGCTAACAGCCTTGGTCAGATTACTCCAAGCCAGAGGAATAGACACAGAATCTTTTGGGGGCACTAGTGGAAACAACACTGCCAGCAGAGTTTTCCATATGTCTTTTAAAAAGGTGGAGCATGTAGTCCTTCGAGCTCAGCTCTGCAGCAATGAATGGCCTTTTTAAGTGATGCAAGTGGTACCATGTTATGATAATCAAAGCCTTAAACAAGAGGTAGAAGCAGTGGGAAGGAGATGCAGTAAAGCTTTAGGCAACCCGTAGTGATATGCTCTGCCCCCAGGTATCTTCTGTAGCATCTATTGAAATCTAAAAGCTGTTCAGCACTGTCAAACGCTCTGAGTGCCTCAGTAGTAAGGATGGAAACAGAAAAGGAATGGAAACCCTTTAAAGACATATGCTTCAGAGGGAAAATATAAGAGTGTGGTAGAAGTATAAAATATTAAGGTATGTGAATTAGTGCTAAACATAAATCTCCATTTTTGAGGACAAGAAGAAAGGCTTACAATGCACACATATGGAAAAACACTAGAGGCATAACTTTGTATAATGAGAAATAGAAAGAGAGGGAAAAAGGGAGATGAATTTGCCCCATAGAACAGAGAAAGTGCCTCTGGCACAAATTCTCAAGTGTGTCATATCTCTAAGTGCACACAGCTCAGAGACCATACCGAAATAAAAACTGGACATAGAACTGTCCCTGACTGAGAGAGCCCTGTGGGTACAGTGTAGTCACCAGCACTGCTCACAGCTTCTCTCTGTGCTGAGGAAGTTAGCTTGCAGACATGGGATATACAAACAGTGATTTTTAGCAGGGACTCTGAAGCATCTGTGAAATAATTTGAATCTGGATATAACCTAGTATTATGATTACATTTAATTTTTCATAACTGTTTCCATCTTTCAATCCTCTAGTCAAGGTGCGTCTCTGTGAACCTGACAAGTATTCCTGAGTTATCCCTGAAAGCAGTGGGTAGATCTAGGTAAAATGATGTGCACAGACCTCCTCTTGGAAGAATTCTAGTTCAAGTAGTTAGAGAGCCCAGGGCACTCAGGAGCTGTAGCTGCTCTTGGGAGAAACTTGGATTGTAAAACTGTAAAACTTGGAGCCACAGTCTTAGACGTCCTTAGAAGTGACAAACATCAGTCACTGCAACACCTGCAGGGAGAGTCCTGCATGATGCTGGACAAGGCTTGAAGCCTCTCCTGATTTCCTCTGACAGGTCATATCAGCTTTATCAGGCAAATTGAGTATTTCAGATGGTAGAGTGAAATGCATTTTCCCCAGGATCATGTCTTGCATTGTACAGCACTGGTGAGCACAAGCCTCTCTTCACAGGCTGCAATAATGACTCCCTGGGCAGCTTAGGAGTAAATGGCTTTGTGGCAGTGTCGTTACATGAGAACACCTTTGTGCCACAGAAAAGCTGTGAATAATTTCTTGCAAAGGAGATGTATTGTCTTTTCTTGTGTGGGAGTATCAGGTAAGGGAACTCTGACAGGATGGAGACTGAGTGCTGGTTTATCACAGCACTACAGTATTTTAAACTCAAATAACACAGTGATGAAGGAAAACAAGCTGAATTATTAAACAAGGAGCTTTATCAACACTGTAGTACTACAGTATCTGTACAGTACAGTCCAGTGCATGCATGCCCTGCGCCATTCAAAAAAAGTCAATAAAAATAAGGCCTTTTAATATTATTTTTCCATAAGTGGAATTCATGCACATGAACAATATAGTTGTTAGTAAACTGAAAACTTTCTTCTTCCTGAAGTAACAATNAATAAGAAAAGGTTCATTAAAATTTGCAAGTTTAAAAATGATGTGAAAATGAGGTGTATGCATCATTTGAGGAAACAGATCTTTCCTTTATGTAAAATTTATGTACGGTTTCATGTCAAACGTAAGCATTTTACTAAATTTCCATCATTTATATTTTTGAATTACCTTTTTCTGTGAAGAGGAAATTTCTTAGGCAATTGCTATGGGCTACATTTGAGTTCTTGAAGACTGGTATGAAAAGTGCTGAAATTCATTAAAAACATGAAACAATTAGTTCCATCAAAATTCTCAGTAATGTTTTCACATCTTTATTAAAAAGAAATACCAAATGAGTTAGCCTGTAAGAAGGGATATAACTTTGAACAGAGTTATTTACAAAGATATAGTTCTATGGTCTGCACTAACATTTCAAATGCCTTGTGTCTCCACCTCAGAAATAAGCACTCTGTTTATCTTCCATTTGTAGTTTTTTGTTGTTATTTGCAAATTTACTTCCATCAAAAGTTACAAATTGTTCATTTCTTCTTCTTTTTTGTTTCTCCCCTATTCCTTCACTGGTGACATACATACAGCTGTTCAATCCCTCTGAGTCATTTTGAAACCTGTGAGAGACTGCTGCAAGCAATATCTTCCCTGATCATAACAATTTGATGTAGAGCCATTTCCTGTGCAGATCTAAAGAGGAAAGTAAATTGAAATTTTATTTCAGCTGGGAAGAAAGCAGCAATGCCAAATACCTGAAGTCATTGAAGGCCTGATTTCAAAGATGATCTCAGGATTTAGGACTCAGGACACCTGTCTGAGTTAGGATGCTACTGGTAATTGGCTACCAGATGTGGTTGCATCCCTTTTGAGCTAGTAGAAAGGTAATGGAGCACTAAGAAAGGCTAAAGTTGCAGAGTTAGCTTTGAAATGGTAAAAGCTGTGCTAAAGACTAAGGAAAGTATATGCCCTTAGCTCAGGGTTGCTTCAATGTATACTTGTATTTTTTAGCCAATTTTGGAAATAAGCTGATACTTTTAATTAATTCATGTACTATTCTCTATTTAATCCCATGGTATAAAGTTTAGAAATTTAAAACTAGTGTCGTAAAGGTAACCTTTTTCTCTTTAAGTAAATAAGTAGTTCAAATATATTGATCTCTTTCTGTTACCCTGTATTTTGATAGCACATACATCACCCACATGTCCCCTAAGTTATTGTATCTTTTTGTGTTGGGCAATATATTGAGTACATTCAGATGTAATAAACAGAAAAATCCTGTTCTACAGGGCACACTGCAGAAAATAACAGCATAAATGTACAACAGACAGAGCAGTAAAGAGTAAAACTGAAGTATTGTGTTGTGTATTGGAAGGCATTCTGACTTTCAGAATGAATTTCAACTGCCTTATGACATTTGGCATGTTTTTAACATCCTCTTAAGCACTGGAAAATACAGATAAAAATGTGCTAAAGGTTTTCTGGTACAGATAGAAAGCCACAGCTCCTGCCCTAATATCAAAACTCAGGAAACCTGCCGAACTTGGATTTATCTGCTTAGCAATTTGGGAAGTAATGGAGTAAAAGATGTCAGCTACAGATCACAACCAAGCATGAGTCAATTGTATCAAACTACTGAAAAAAAGAAAAAGAAAGAAATCCTGACCTCCCATCTTGGTGAGATATAACAGTTATATCTGGAAAGAGCATAGAAAAACTTTATTTTTTTACTTAATAACAAGAAGTAACATCAGGAAACAAAATGTGAAGCTACTTATGGCTAATATGTAGGGCAAAAATTTCAGCAAAGAGAAAAATAAACAAAAATAAAAAGAAATGTATGACATGGACCAGCTTAGCAAAAGAGAAAATTGAGGAAAAAAAAACCTCTGAGGATGATCCAGAAAAGGAGTACACTGCTCACCGTGTCTAATGTGAATAATTTGAAGAAAGGGTTTGAATCATAAGTTAATTTAAATCGGAAAAGACCTTTCAGATCATTGAGTCCAACTGTTATGTTGCCAAGTCCACCACTAAATCATGTCCCTGAGTGCCACATCTACAGTCTTTTAAACACTTCCAAGGGATGGCGACTCAACTATTTTGCTGGGCAGCCTGTTCTAATGTCTGACCACCCTTTCTGTGAGGAAATTTTTCTTCTTTTGGGTTGGAACATGGAAAATACAAGCTCAATTTTAAGGGGAAAAATGATGTATGATATGTCTATCTTTCCCTCAATGAAATTTGTTAGGAAGACGGTTAAGCAAACAGCTTCCAGGAGTGATGTAATTGTATTTAATTCTGATTTGAGCAGGATCAGATGACCTCCAGAGTGTTTTTATGTATGTTTCTTTAAATTTCCTTGAACAACAATATTTTCTCAATATTAAGGCATAGAAAACGTATATTCAACAATAGCTTTTTTAGGACAAATGTGTATAGGTAGTCAGCTGATAGCTTTTGATTATCTGATAACACTTCAAAAATGTGATTGCCATATTTTACTGCCTACAGACCTGGAAAATATGGCAGTGTTGGAAAACTCCTCTAACTTGAGGTTTTCCCTGTGTCTCAATGTGTTTTTGCATAATCCTTTTAGTATTAGACTTTAGGAACCCTTTAATACGTGATACCAAGAGACATAAATTAAACTTCCAAAATTATTTATTATTCTGCATAAATGGATAAACTATCTTAAAAAACCAAATACTAACCACTTTGTGGGTAAATATCCTTCACTAAAAACTAATAAACATGATTCAGCATCATTGCAAACACAGCTTGTTCATTTCTGTCTGTTGTGCCTTTTATGTGTTTAAATCTCAGGCATCAATATGTATTCTATGACATATATTTTTAACTGCTTTGGAGGGGAGGGGAAAAAAGGCAAAATGGGAAAAAAAATCAATTTTTTGTCAGTGTTTTTCAATACAAGAAATTTCAAAAGGTTTTGTAGCAGGAGGGAATTCTATTCTATGAATGGTTTTTCACTCTTTTCACTGCTTTCATTGTTTGTTCCATACAATCATTGCCATTTAAATTAGTTCATTGGTTGAAAATGTTGAACAAATGCTATGTATACTCAAGTCCAAAAGCAGATAAAGAACTGGTATGGATACTGCTTCAAATAATCAATATGTGCAGTATTGAATAGCAGCTGTTTGATAGGCTGTGAAAAGCATGTGATATACATCTATCTCCTATATGAATTATTCCCACTTTTACTTTACGGTTTCCAGTTTTCACTATTACCACTTTCAATCTGCTGCAGTTACTGCAAAATCTGCTGCTTTGGCAGCCACTGCAGTCAGCAAGATTGTTCAATGTTCAGTGCTCTTAGGAAAAAAATAAAAGGGTTATGTGCACAAACCAAGAACTGTATCTAAAATAGGAAATAACTCTGAATATATGTATGAGTGTATAATAGTGAGTAAATCCTGGAAAGTCACCTTAGGCACCAAACTGGAGTTCTTGAGTTGCTTCTCCACATGTGACAATGTTGAATGTCCTTAAACAAGTCACTTCTCTCTCTGCTCCTGTCTCTCTCAGTGATCCTGACTGCCTTTGTAGTGTTTTTATATTTATACTCAACCAAGATTACATGCTATTATGAGTATTATGACTATATGACTGACCTTGTCACTCATCTGCATGTCTCCACATTAGAACTACTAGAATCTGTTTTATCAACAGAAGACCTGTAGACAGTGCTATTCTGTATTTTGTGTGAAGATCTTAAATCCTTGCAATTCTTAATATCTGATTAGGCAGTCAGAATAAATAAAAAAATCTAAGTCTAGTGAATTTTCAAAGGACAGCCCAATAAAATCACATTTTTTTCTAACAAAATATCATGTACTCAAATAAAAAAAAAAGAGAAAAAACAGGACATTTTGGTTCTTACAAAATATAGAGAAGCTGTGTTTTTTTTTGGAAGTTAAAGCAGCAAAGGAGATGGAAGATTTGGGGCTAGCATTATTCACACATTAAAGAAGTACAAATTAAACATCTAACAGATCTAGCTTTCATAGCTTTTTTAAAGCCAAGGTGGATCTTTAAAGTAGCATTCAGACTATTTCCCTCCTTCAAAACATGCAGGTGTATAAGTCAGGTTGAAAATATTTAGAGACCTTTGAACTATTCAATTCTACCTCATGCCTTTGAAGATTGCAAAAAGGCATTTTAAAGAAAATAAAAACATAATGATGCTATTAACGGACACACAAAGAAAGCACAAGAAGTAATAGTCTATATTAAGGAAAAGTTGATGGACAGACACAGTAGATGTTGGGACATAAATGTACATGAATATTTTTGTTTTTTCCGATTACTTTAAAATACTTTTAAATAGCAATGCTCTAGTCTCTGAGAACGATTCTTGTTATTATCATCTATTTGTATTAATCATAGGAGGTGCGGGATAAGCTGACTAGGTTTGAGTGCTTTCTGGTTCAGGGGGCATGGCTAAAATTCCAATTGCTCCATTCCAAATAATGTTCTATATAATTTCTTGACCTG
>VZTB01017987.1:71840-134444 GCA_013397245.1 Thryothorus ludovicianus
CTCTCCTCTCCTCTCCTCTCCATTATTTTAATATAGGACATACTGAATTGACCTTTGACCCAATCTAACCAGCCTAATTCCTGTCATAATGAGTGGCAAGACCTACACAAACATCAGGTGTTATCCCT
The DNA here is from genome assembly GCA_013397245.1 of Thryothorus ludovicianus. Classification (NCBI taxonomy): domain Eukaryota; kingdom Metazoa; phylum Chordata; class Aves; order Passeriformes; family Certhiidae; genus Thryothorus; species Thryothorus ludovicianus. Next base: position 71,969 of record VZTB01017987.1, read on the forward strand.
TAACAATGTCATTTGGTGGTGTGACTTTTAGTCTGGATGAGCTGTTGAAAGTTAATACCTCCTATCTGCAGTGTGTTTCATTGCCACAAATTATTTTCAGTGGAAAGAAAATATTTTACCCTAATGAGTTTTAGACAATAAGTTTCACTTGAAACCTACACTTTGAAAAGTGTAGGAGACCTCTACTTAGTTGTCTAAGATGCATTTTAAAACAATAGCCTTTGAAGTAATGAAGCTTTTCCCTCTTCTTATATCTTAGCCTGGCAAACAGAATATATTAAATATTGTGGTCACACACACAGGTACCACCCTCCTCTCCTCCCACCCCCAATACTTTTTTGTTCAGTTGAGTCCAAGTCTAGCTACATTTAATGATCCGTGGCAATGTGAGCAATTTGTGCCCTATTCATCGCTTTCCTGACTAATTTAATAACTTGGTTTTGATTTGGCTTTTTTTTTTCAGATTTTTTTTTTTCCAGATAGGGTCTGTATATGGGAGACTGGGTTTTTTTGAGAAGGTGCATCCAGTTTCACAAATTCTGACAGGCGATGCTTTTTTATAAAGGATAGTTTCTCTTTAATTTTATTACACCTTTGTATTTTTAGGATTGTGACTTTACTTTACATAGGAATATCTGGAAATTATTCTTGCTCTTTGGAAATTAAGATCTTTTTTCCTATTCCTTCACATTCATGCAATAGGCTCTCCTTGCAGAATTTCCTACAAGGAATTTATGTTTCATTTTGTTTTATCATCTAAAAATACACTAACTACTCTATTAATAGGTATTTATAGGGAAGGAGGGAAGAAATCTTTCCTGAAGCTACTTTATAATGAATACTGATAATAAAAAAGATTTCAATTAAAGATTAGTAGAAAAGAAAAAAAAATCTCAATAGATACAATGTGTTCTGCATATTCCTTAGAAAGCATAGTATGAAGTAGTACTGATAAGAGATACTCCAAATTCGGTGCTGGCTACAGATCCAGCCTGGGCACAAAATGACAATACAAAGCATTCTTTTCTGCGCATTTTCTCTGGGCTTTTGTGATCTGATATAATTTTAAAGATTTTTTTCATATGATCTCTCTCTTTACAATACGACAAGTTTTCATCATCAAGCTATAAAACACTAAATTAAGCTAAGAATAATGAACCATTTTCCAGCTAGTTGCAGCTTGTCACACTTATCCATATCATATATACTTTGGACTTGGACTTTAGGATACTTAGACATCAACAGAGTCAACAACTGAAGCAAATTTCAAATTTCAAGAATTTTGTATTTCAGCAGTTCTCTTCTTTTTTCTTCCTTTTGGCTCTGTGGAAGTTTTGGAAGTGACAGTGCACAACTAGTACAGATATCTGCTGCAGTACTTTGCTTGGTATCTCAGGAAGAACATTACATGACACTGGCAAATTAAGTCAGAGAGAACCACTTTAAATTCTTTGCTTTATCTAGACAAGCAGAACATAGGGGAGAAATATTTTCATCTCCATTAAAAGTAAGGAAATTCATTGGAAAAATATGAATTTTGCTATAATGAAGACTTTTTTTCTAAATAATGGGACTAATGGCACCAGTTATTTTCTTTCTGAATACTAAAATTTTCAGCAGAATTTTGAACGACTGTGATTGCATTTTTAAAATTTATAAATCTACTAAGATAACCCAAATAGCTTTTCTTAATGCTTTTCTCCATAGTGCCTTGATAAAGATTGCCATCTCTGGCAGCCTTAATGCATTTTATATGTAGGTGTTAGTAATTAATTAGACTGCAATCAGAACAATGTGCTGTTTCATAAAACTCGTCAGCTGTTCGTGTTCTGGGGCAAGAGGTACAGGATAAGAATTAGTAAGAGTAGCTTTGCATTAATTTTCTTGCATTTATTTTTGCTTTTAAAAACACTTGAAAACAGAAGTAAATGCTTACTGAGAAAAGAGGGAGCAGAATGGGACAAAGAACAGATGTGAGAAAAGTTCAGATTGCATGTTTAATGCATTTAAACTAAAAAAAAAACAACTTATAAAATGGGCATGATAATTCACTCTGGGAAAAGACAAAAAGAGAGAGCTCCCTTCATTCCCAGGCTGTCCTTTCAAATTTTATCTAGGTCAGTGTGCATCAGGAACCAAGTATTAGCTCTGGCACAATGATAGGAAAGACAATGAAGTCAGCCCACAGACAAATTTTGTCCTAACTGTTGCTAATAGCTACTGATTAGCTCACAACTCTGACTGATTTAGACATTTAAAACTCCCAAAGATATATGTTCATATCCACAGAGTAAAGCTATATCTTGCACCAAATAGCATCCTGTGAGAAGACAGAGAGGAATAGAATATTTTTTATTTTTCTCAATAATAATGGTTTCCAGCAGAGTTTGGGTCTGTGGTTCCAATTAATGTTAATATTGAGACTGCTTATTTTCTTCCACTTTTCTGCAATTCAGTCTGTAGCCTGCATTTGGCTCTGTTGCTCAGAAAACTTGTCCTCATACTTCTGATCCCTTGTCTACATCTCTCTCTCCTCCACTGACCCTTATCTACCGTCTCTTTTGTCTTTCCTCAAGCATTCTTCACCTTGTTGTCATAATTTCCTCTGATGTTCTCATCTTGAAACTACAGTTATGCTTTAAGCCTCTGCTCTCATAAAACAAACTCACCAGACAACCATATATTTGCCTTGCTTTTGTTCTATTTTCTGATTTTTGCCCTTTCCAAAACTCCAGAATTATTTTTTTTACCACTACAGTTTATTCAAAAAAAGTACAGTGGTTGGGTTTTTTCCATTTTTTTATACCAACTGTAGAGCAATACAAGAAATTAATTAAACTTTTGAATAGTGATCAATTTATTTTTTTCTCAGAAGGAAAATTAGTTTAAAATGTTCTTACATTTAAATAAAAATATTTTAAAAGATGTTGAGCTTAAATTACTTTTCTACCTGAAAAATTTTTATTGATGGGAAATGGACAGATTAGAGGGGTACTTAAGCTCTAAATGTCATTATAAAAGCTTCATAATTCTGGTTTAGAATCTTGCTTAGTGACATTAAGCAACCAACTGAGTTAAGTGTGTGAAGAAGAGGTACCTTACAGAGCTGGTATGTAAGAAAGAAACCAGACCAAAAGCAAACCCATCTCAGTAGAAACTTCTGTACAGCATAAGGATTTCCAGGACTTCCATTGTAATTTAATTAACTTCAGCAAAAATTAAGTTTCACAGGGAAAATTTTCTCCTCTTTGCTTCCTTCAGCCTTCTGTCAGTTATACATTTGATTGTAACCACCAGCAGAAAGTGTGCTTGGGAGTGGCAGTGGCCTTCTTTTAGAGAAATATGAAACAGGTTGGAAAAACACTAATAAAACTTGGGAGGAAAATAGTCTATGATGTCAACACAGCCTTCAAATACACGAACTGCATTTATTAAAAAAATAAATATACACTTATATCACACTCTTGTCATTAACATTTAATGTGCAAAGAGTGGGTAAACATTCTATATTTAATTAAAACACAAAATTATGACTTCCATCTGCACATGCAGACCTGAGGAGTGGCTTAAGGTACACAAAAAATTTACATCTGGTATTCAAATATAAGTATGGGGGCACATTTTTACCATATCAGGTGTCACACCATTCCTCGAGTGTAGAACAAATACAATACATTATTTATTAATATTTGAAAACATTTTCAATATTTGAAGTTTCTCAAGCACTTTTATAGAGTTTAAACCATGTGAGTGAATCACAGCTTCCCAGGGTTAGGAGATCTCCAGTTATTTTCATTTCTTATTTTCATTTTGTTTTTTGGTTCCTTTGGAAACCCACACAGAATGTTCTTTTTCTCAGCGCTGCTTTTTCAGTAATTCTTTTGTTCTACATTTGGTGCCAAGGAGCACAGACCATGTTAAATCCATACAGTAGCCTGCAATCTCCTGAACCATATGCTATTTTTACAGCAGGTCACCTGTGGAAATGCTTTTTTCGATCAAATCCTTCTTCTCTTGGCTTGTCACTCTGCTGGTTCACACTGGGGCTAATCCTGGTGCTGTCACTCTGCAGCCACTGAAGCCACCATCTGCTCTTTGCCCTACTCTGGCCTTTGATCAAACAGTAAATAAATCCTTCAGGATGGGGATGGATTTCCTGGGTGCTGGCCATAAGGCAACATATTTGGTCATTGCATGGAGCCCTGGGTGACACTGTGATCGTGGTAAGTAACGTACCTCTCCATAATCTTCACTTGGGGTTATGAAGATTTCGCAAGGTGGAAATCAATCATTCTCATCTGCCTCCGAAGTGGCAAAGGCACTTGTGCATGGCTTTGAAATAAGATTATCAAGTGAATATCATGTGCCTCAGAGCAGCAAAGGCTAACCTCCTGCAGGGACAGGGAAAAGACCATATTGACATTCCCACAGTACCACATGAAATATGTTTGCTGACAAGGAATTCTGGTGGCCCAGAAAGATGTTGATTATGAATTGTTTTCTTGGCTACATGTGGACAGACCTGAAACCAAAATGATAAGGTTCGGTAGCCTAGCAAGAGGAAATCCAAAATGCCAAAGGGGATCATGATTTTTCTGACAGAAGAAGAAATTTGCAACCACTACATTACAGGCCAGTAAACTTTAGCAGGTCTTGCTTTTTGCTGGGGAGGCAACTGCTGTGCAAAGATGGGACACAATATATCACTTACCTCTCTGTATGCATGAGGCTGAAGCACTGAACAGTACAATTCTTGCTAAACCCTGCAAAACTGCATCTGACATTGCTTGAGATAGGACAGCAGCTAACACAGTTGCTGAATAAGCATAACTGGTGGGCCTTAAAATATCTGTAGACTATAACAGAATTGCTGAACTAACAAGCTGCTGAGCCAGCATAATGAATAGAACATAGCAAAAATAATGCAATAACTTTGTGTTTAAGACAGCTGTAAAGGAAAGAAAAGAGGAGCTATCAGCCTGTTTCAAAGAACTGGCTCCCCAGTCTCTTGTATTTAGACTAGAATGGATTCAGCAAAACAGCAGAAGGATAACCTGGGCAGCTGAAAATATATGTGGCCCATGGGTCACAGCATTGAAAGGAGATAAAAGAAACAGAAATTCATCAGCACAAGAGAATCAGCATTGCAGATGCCACAATCTGAGGAAGGTGAGTATTTTCTCCAAATTACCTTGAAATACTGGCCAGGATATGCTTGTGACTCCTAAGTGACAACAGCAGACATTTGTAAGATATGAGAACTTAGAGATCTGGGCAGAAGAGTTCCTCATAACCAGAATGTTATGCTGCTAAAGACTGTTTACTAAGCAGTTTATCATCAATATCCACTGCTCTTTATATAATTTCATTAGTTTTCTCCTAGGATGGATACAAAGACAGACAGACAGACAGACAGATAGATAGACAGATAGATAGATAGATAGATAGATAGATACATCCATCTATCCATCCATCCAGCCATCCATTCACTGCCCTAAAACTTATGATTATTGCACGTCACTCTGCTGCTATAATTTCTTATAATAATTTTCTGGGTTTGCTTGCTGTATTGCTTACTTGTATTTTAATTTACTGTGCCTTAACTTAGTGAAATTTCTATAACCTAGCAGTCAGTATAAGGTATTAAAATTATCACCTTCTTATTCCTGTGGATCCCTATAGTTGTACTTCTACCTACTAAATAATTTGTATTCATTTTCTAATATTTACAGTTACATCTCCAGAAAATAAAGAGTTGGATACTGATGTGTAGTTGTTCATATTGCTAACCTGTTAGTCTGGTTTCTTATATATGTAGTCCAGGAGAACTAGCAAAACTACTGAATTACCATGATAGCTAGCATGTCTGGAACACTTTAAAGGGTAAGGTGTTGGAATCTGTTCCAAGTCAGCTAAATGGATGTCACCAACATGTTTTGGCTGGAAGGGAGTTTGTTTGTATGAACACAAACTGCACTATGTCTGTTGGCTTTGGGAATGAAGCACAAAAGCCAATTCATCGTAAATAACACCCAGAGCCTGATTTGTCTTTCCTGCACAAGTCCATGAAACTTGAATAGAGTTCTACAGCTTGTAGTGGGACTTTTCTGTCACTGTTAGACATGCAAGGACACACATGGACACTTCTGGTGAAGAAGGCTAAAAGCTATTTACTAAAACATCTGACTCCAAATTTATAATATTTCTACACAAACCAGGGATTGGAAGAGAAGGCTGACACCTCTCCCATCAGTTGTTTTTTCACATTAAGAGGAAGTATGTAAACAACTTGGTCTTAACAAAAACATATTTCTAATTATAACACCCGTGTGTGAGAGTTACGAACTATGAAAAATATCAAATTAAATGTGCATCAGAAAAACTGAAAAATCAGGGTAACACTTCTCTTTTATCTGAACAGTTTTGCAAAATGAAATTTTCTGAAAACTTCCATTGAACAAAGCCGTGCTTATAACATTTGAATTTATGTATAAATATTTGTTAAAATCCTACAAAACTTAACAGAGCATGATAGCTTCTTACAAGGGTATGGATGATCTTATAAAACACATGAATTTTAAATTCCATTCAGCATGTGCTAAGAGCCATAAAAAGACTATTTTGTCTTTTTTGTTTTATAATTAAATTACATAACAATTCAATAAGAGATATTATATTGTCCTGTACAGAGAGCATATTCTCAATTTTTTTTCACACTTTTTTCTATAGAACATTTTTTCATTTATTTCTCACTCTGTATTTTAATAAAAAGCATAAAATGTATGCAAAATATAACACATGGAGCTCTCCTTTCAAGCACAAACAGATTGTTTACTCTTGAATTAGAGGAAAAATGCCCTATGTCAGCATACTTGATTTTGAGTTTATATGAATTTGAGTCATTAAGCTTAAGTCTAGACTCAAAATGACTCTTTTTTTCCTGTCATCTGGTTTTAATTGGTTCATAATTTTATGTCTTCACAGAATGACTCTCATATGTTACCAGTATTTTAGCAAAAAAATACATGATTTTCCTCTCTCACTTCCCATATCCTTTTCTCAAAGACTTAAAGAACTATTTAACACTTTAAGGATTATTCTTCTCCTTTTCTATTTCTCACATTAATTTCCAAAATGAGGGGAGGAAGTTCCCCTTATCTCTTTTCAAACTTAATTGTTGCCGTGTGGGATAAGTCACCAAAACTAGAAACATGAAAAAGAATTCTGCAAGGTAATGCCCCCAGGGCTTCTGTGGATGCTCACTTCAACCAAGAAAGGATTGGAAACACATTGAGGGGTCAAATATGTTAGTCTTTGAAAGCCCATGCCTAAATTCGAATATACTACAGTGAAATTGCAGAGAGCTGCAGCATTTCCCGCTTTCAAGAAGCAGTGTTCCAGGTCAGCAGCCATGGTGACAGCAGCTGCTCCTGCCGTGCCTGAGCCCTCCCGCTCTCCTTAAGGAGGGCAGGGCTCATGCCCATGCTTACTCAGTGCTCAGATATCTGTATTTGTGGGGCAGATTCCTCCCCTCGGCATCTCCACCACAGCAACGCTGAACCTACAGCCGAGATGCTCTGATTTTATGGTGCCTGTTAAAACAGAATGTGTTAAACAGGGAAAAATACAGTACAGCTAGTGAAAGCACTAATAATTCCTACCAGAGAAATAGGCATACATCGTGATCTAAGTAACAGTAAAAACATTAGAGCTATAGCTAAATTGTAAACATTAATAATAAAGAATAAATAAGAGTGTAATAAATTTTTTTCATAATTTCTTTTCTTTCTCTGAAATGAAGAGGTAAGATCAGGACTTGTTTTCGACATCAAGTCTGCAAGCATAAGCACTTGGTACTTCTACTTAATGAAAACTAAGATTCCAAGTAGTAATAACAACAAAAAAGAAACTCTTAGAGTTGAGGGTTCAAAAAAAAAGAAATTAATAGAAACAGACATTATGGAAAGTATACTGTCAAGATGTTGCTCCTTGTTTAGTCAAAATTAAGGTGGACTTTTCACAGTATTCACATAACTAAAATGCAGTCTGTGCTTCAGGAGAGTAAATATTGTCATTCTTAATTTTTTGTCAAAAATGAATTGCCTAAATAAATAGGGAAACAAATACTGTTAAAATGTTGCAGAATTTTCTCCATATCTGTTCTTTTATTATTTTCCATTTATTTAACAATTTATTCTGAAACTAGCTCTGCTTTCATTGTCTTTCTAAAGGCTCAGTGAAAACCTGTGTCACTGCTAACTGCAGCTCCACCTGATGTTTTATTTTTACAGCTCTCTCCAAAAACCTTGAGACATGATCTTGTTCGTAAGACAAGCTTTTGCTACTAACCTAATGCAAAATAGCCAGTGTTGCCATTTAGTCGGCATAAGATTGGTTCTTTAACCACTGCACATGGTTAAAATCCGCAATGATGTTAACTGGGGTTCGATGTATATAGAAGCTGGAGGCCTCACTAGATTCCTTTCTGCTATATTCAAAATCATCATAGGTGTTATTTATACCACTTCTGTTCTTAGTGCATTTGCCAAGAAAGAAAAGTCAGTCCAACACAGTTGTCATCTAAAAATAAACACCAATGAGATCTTCTTCCTGTGGGCTGTAAGGTCATTCTGTAACTCAGCATGGTTCATTGATCTCTTCTACCCCCTGTGCCTTTCCAGATTTATTGGAAATCTGTTCAAAGGAGAATATATCTTACCGCTTGCTACTCTAGGAACTGCTGCTAAACGCTGAGTAAAAGATTCTTTTCTATTCTCTTTATTCCTTGTCCTTAGAGACAGAACTGAGGAAAATCTTCCCAAGTCTCTCAGACATCATCTGAAAACAGATGAGCTGGGAATGCAGGTTGAATACCTTTTGCTGGTCTTCCTTTGGACAAGTTCACTAAGTTCAGGAAACACCTTGGGAAAAATTCATGTCAGTGTGTGTCTGTATTGCTGCTGTCATTAGCATGAAGAGCCTTGAAGTAATCTAAGTCAATGATCTGGTTACTAATAAAGAGCAACACTGGGTACAGGTCAGATGTGTGCTTTGTATTTCTCTTCCTTTTATTATTTCACAGCATTAAACAGCACTGTGAAGAGAGAAATCTTGCTACTAACAAGAGATATACCTATATACTTCCCATCAAACTAATCACATCATGCATTTCATGCAGTTCAAGTATTCATGTAAAATATATGTAACTCCTTAGAAAAAATGGAGTTTCATCCATATGCACTCAGGTAATGTCCCCTCTTCACTGTAAATCCTGAAACAAATGGGAAAATGTGAATACAGGTGCTAGGAGTTTTATTCAGAGCTCAGCAGCTGGAGTATAATCACTGAGGTTTGATTAGTTAGTTGTTCTTTATCTTTTTTTTTTTTTTTCTTTATAATAAAGGTTTTTAGCAAGACTATGTACTCAAGCCAGCAGTATGTGCTGGATTAATAAAGTAGTTTATGAGCACTAGTATCCTGGAGTCTGTGGAGCTCCTCTGAAACAAAGGGCTCACCTTTGGGGTACCCTTAGAAGATAGTGTACAAAAAGGGAGAGAGGCTTAGTGCATCAAGAAAAAGAAAGATGAATAACTTGAATTCCTTTGATTCCTGCTACAGAGGCACATCTGACAAAACAAATTTGTGTCAGGCTTTTTGCAATGTGTTATCTTTTGCTTTCCCCTACTGCTGGGCCAGGCAGCTGCATGCCCCTTCCCCATCTGTGCCTTGTTCGTCACTTCCCTCTCTTCTATATTCTTCTTCATCTCAAACATTCATCAGTTTTGGGCCTGATGTTTTTGCTTCCAAGCATGTAATGGTGGAATAGAAAGTCTATGCTCTGAGTCCTAATAATTGAATACCCTTATTCATGCAGTAAATTTGAGAGGACATTCTCTTTAAACCACTATCTAACATGTATAATATTAATAGGATTTTTTTTTCTTTACCTCATCTTTCTTTTCCCCAAAGGTGAAGTGGTATTGAAGAGGCAAGAGTTCAGAAAAGGAATATTTCTCTTTGACTAGACATTCAAACACCTCTGTATCTATCAACCCCTCATTCTCCACATATCTGTGTCTTTGTCTTCATGACTCCTTTAGCCTCCACCCAACAGACTTTGTTCTCTTTCCTCAAATAAACATGAAGCATATATTATGAACCTTAACTAATTGTGGAATGGTTTTAAGTCCAGGGATGAAAGGTGTTGTTTCAGCCCAACAGAATGGCGTGCAAAAACTCAGCTGTCATGCTTGAACACTCCTACTAGGCAGATGTTCTCTGTGAATTTGTCATAAAAAATTTTGAGGTCATTTGCATGCTATCACTGCCACATAAGCAAACAACCAATAGTTAGTTACAGCTGCAATATCAATAACAAAAGTTTACAAAAGAGAGAGTGATTCACCACAGAGCCCAGCCTGACCACAGCCATGACCCAATCACTTGTTTGAAGCTGGCATTACCCAAACTCCCCCTCCAGCTCAGAAGTGGAACCACCCCACTGCTCCCTCTGCCATGCTTACATGAAGGGAAGGTGGCATCTGGTACCCTTTATTAGTCCTACATGTCCTGTGCATTAGTCCAGTGGAGAATGGAGACTGACTACCGTGGCCTGAACAAAGTCACAGCATCACTGAGTGCTGCTGTGCCGGACATGCTGGAACTTCATTGTGAACTGGAGTCCAAGGCCTCCAGACATTAACAAATGTCATTGTTAATGCGTTTTTCTCCATTCTTTTAGCTGCAGATTGCAGACCACTGTTCATGTTCGCCTAGAGGGGCATCCAGTATGTTGGGAACCAGCTGCCTCAGGGGTGGAATTACAGCCCCAGTATTTGCCGGAGACGGATACAGATTGCACTGGAAAACAGAGAAGCTCCCTAACACTTGCAATACATTGATGATGTCATCATGTGGGGCAACAGAGCAGAGGAAGATTTTTAGAAAGGGGAGAAGATAATCCAAATTCTCCTGTAGGCCTGTTTTGCTGTAAAGTTAAATAAAGTCAACGGGCCTGCCTGGGGACTTCAGTTTTTAGGAACAAAATGGCAAGGTGAACATCATCAGATTCCAATGGACGTGGTCAATAAAATAGCAACTATATCCCCAACAACAAGCAAGAAGAAAACAGAGGTTGTTTTTAGGTGCTGTGGGTGTTTGGGGATACATATTCTAGATTATAGTCAAGATTGTAAACCGTCTCTATCAAATGGTAAGGAAGAAGAACGATTTCAAGTGGGATCCTGGACAAGAAGGTTTTGAAAAAATTAAATTGGAGATTGTTCATTCAGTAACCCTTGGGCTAGTAAACACAGGATAACACGTGAAAAATATATTTTACACTACATCCAGTTCATAATGGTCCTTCTTAGAGTCTGGCAAAAATTTTGCAGGGAAACTCAAGGAGAATACCTGAGGTCATCTGAATTGAGATTTCAAGGATGGTGCAGATGACTTACGGTACTCCAACTCCACTCAGCCCTCACCTGAATGATGTGGTTTAGGAATTGTACTCCCCAATTCAGTTCCCCACTAAAACTCTCCAAATGACATAACATTCTCTCTCTTACTTCCCCACTTTCCTTTCCCCATCACTGCTGTGGTGGGATGGAGAGGAGAGTTGGAGGCACAAAGGAAAAAGAGCAAGGGTTGAAATAAGAAAAATTACTGGAAACAGCAAAGAAATAAGAAAACAAACAGTAGCAATACAAATGACAGAGGATAAAAGAAAATAAATTATTCACACAAAAAAAAATTCCAATAACAGACAGTACAAGACAGTTCCCTTAACCATGTTTACTCAGCTAGAAGAGAGGTCCTTTTACCCACCCCTGGCAAAGATGTGAGTTGGTACAGAATAACCTCTGTGTCCTAGGTATGCCCCATCTCGCCTTCTGCATAAAATTAATCTTGTCCTGGCCAAAACCTAGACACTGAGGAACTACAGACACTTCTGAAGTTATTAATCATTTCACAAACATAGGAAGAAAATAACCCAAAAATATTTTTTTTCCCATTATTTTGTCCCTCCTTACATATACAAATAAAAATTAGACCCACATTTCTCAGGATAATATTATTTCATTTAAAAATCATGTGTGAAAAAAAAAAGGCCATCTACAAAAGACGCTGAGGATCTGTAGCAATTTTGCAGTTAATGCTTTTATCCAGACATGACTGAACTTCATGCCCTCCCCAAGCTCTTCCCATCTGCTCAGCGAAACATAGGCTAAGAAAACATGTCACTGCTGTAAATTGATCTTGAACTTTCCTGCCTCACATTTATGTCTTCGAAAAAATCCTCAAAGCTGTAACTAGAGCACTGATATACTCAGGTAAAAAACAACATTGAGTTAGGCAGCCAAAATATGGCCATTTTCTCTTTAGTGTGAAACTGGTATTATTTCACTAAAGATAAAGGTGTAAGCCCTGATTTATTTGGCTAAAAGCATTCCTAATTTATGGCCTCAGTAGACTGGTTCAGGTTGTCTTTGGGCTTAAGTAAATAAGTAACATATAATATCCTCCAAACCAATGTAATTGGGGCAGGTCTAAGTGCTACACTTCGCTTCAGAGTACAGAAAATACAAGTTTATTGTGCATGAGGGAACTTTTATTTTATCAAGATTGCTGAAAATATAAAGGGAACTAAATACACCCACACAAAAATTACCTCCAGAAGCACATTTAAATAAGAGTTACAGAAGACAGTTGGAGGGGAAGAGTAAGAACAGAAAGTGTCTGCTCTGATTTACTGTAAATCTCTCCCTGGGTGATTTTGATGACTCAAGACCTGAGAAGCTTAGAAAAATATATATGACAGAGTCAGACTCTGTTAACTCTATGAATATAAACAATAAATATTGTATCCCTCACTACAAAAGAAAATTATAGTATCTTGAGCTCTGATAGAATAATAACAGCACCATAAGAACATTATATTTCATAAGCACTTGCAATTAAAACGCAAAAGAAGAAAATACCCCAAATCCTTTTTTTTTAAATAGACTTCATATTTATGAATAACAATATTAACAGGCATTCCTCACTTCAAATGGTACTGTAAATATTATTTCTTTATCAGGAAAATGACTGAAAAATTTTAATATAGCACAAATTTACACAGTACAATTCAGTACCTTAAAAAAAGCAGTAAGTCTTTAGCTTCTGTAATTGCCTTGGTGTACTTGCATATCTCTATACATATTTAAAAAATTTAAAAAAGAAAGAAACAGTCCTATTTCTTTATTCTGTCCTCACTTCATTTTTAAACCAGTCCATCTCTAGACATAAATATAGATCTTAAAGCCCATTTGTGTGATAAATACAAACAATGGACATAATTGTGCCAAAGCTTAACTGCGATTGAATCTGCCTGATCCAAATCTCTTTGATAAATTCTGACCAAATTATTCTCATAAACATTCCATTTTAAATCTATTTGGACTTGGTTCATTTTCTTTGGAGTCTTCTTTGTTTATTCTGGGTAAGGTGAAGTTTTTAAAATCAAAAAGTCCTTTTCCATAGTGAATATAGTTTCTTTTAAATCCCACAAAGAAAAAAATTTAGATTAAATATTTTGATTAAAAAGTAGTTTAAAATCTGTGGTAGTGTTCTTCACCTAGTATCTCATAATCAGAAGACCTTTGTTTTGCTGTGTTTCTTTGCCTTTGTAGTGGTCACCTAGCGATGATTTTGGGAATGTTACTTTGGGCTATCTGCTCAGTAGTAAATTAAAACTGCCTAGGAACATTTTCTGCCAAGGAAACCAACTGTAATAAACCATATTTTTACTATTTAATTCTTTTAACTGTCAAAACATGGAGGACCTCTTGACTGATGGATCAAAGCATGTGCTGACTCCTGAACTCTGAGATTAGTTTGAAACCAGCCTATCCTTTGTCGTAGAAGATAGAGTTCTACTATTATGTTGGAGTCCTATTTAGTTTATCTGTTTAGGTGCAGCTTTTACCTCTTTCTTCTACAATTTCCCCATCTGCAAGGAGAGGAACATGATGCCTGCTTCTCCTAACCCACACTTTGAAATCTCTAAAGGAAAGCATTAGCTATGTCTCTTAATAAAGAAAATGAACTGTTAGAAGATACGACACAGACTCACTCCACTTTTAATGACTGCAAATCTCCCAATCTGACATCCACAGAAACCCCTTTATGTCATTACGTACTCTAAAATGAAAATATGCTGGGGGAACCACAGCATTGAATTTTTATAATGTCTATTAAATGTGTACTAAAGATTTTTTAGAGATATAATCCCAGGAAATAAAAGATCAGAGTGCTGGAAGTTTTCTCATACTTTTAAATATTATTTTTATCACTAAAATTGAAAGTGCTATATGTTTAATATTAATATATTGGATATAGAAGCTTCAATTCATCAATCTATACTTGCCACTGGCTTGTAAGGTGTCCTGCTTAGGTTAAGAAAGCTTAACAGGAGTTATAGAAGACAACCATTTTGTAATCTTTGTTGCAATGATGCAGGGCTATACATTTCTTTTAAATGTGCAAACTCTGTTGTCTATAAAAAACAGCTAAAAGTGCTGTGTCTTGTTATTTGGTTTGCCTTCTAAGGAGTGGTATTTCAGCGCATGTTCGTGTTCTAGTGAATTGGAAAACAGATTTTTCTCAGAGAAATGGAAAATGTTGTTATGCAAAATAATGTCTGAGGCATTTTTCATAAATTTTAAGAGTCAAAGTTGAGAATTAATGAGTGCCTTGAGTTGAGCGAATAATAGGAGATTATGTGGCAGTTGAGAATTGCTTTGGTTTGCTGTTAATTTCCTGATGTTCAAATAAAGTATAACTTTTATTTATTTATTTATTTCTACCATTCTTTTCATCCAGAATCTTTGGTCTGTAATTATAAAACCAACCAAACAAAAAATCCCAGTGTCTGTTTATTTTCTCTGAATGTTTATAGTGTAAGGTCCTGATCTTACATGTGTGAATAATTTTAAGTGGATGAGCAGAATTAAAATGTTTGCAGAAATATTTATAGGAATAAGGCTTAAATCCAATTGGTACTCCCTGCTTGTGCTCTTTTCAGACACAGGACTTGTCTTTGTTGCTTCAGATTTTTTAGTTCTTGAAAAACCGTTCTCAAGTTAGAGCATTTCTTTACTGTTGCTAGATAGAAAGTAAAAGTCTAAATCCTTAGAAAAGACAAGAGATCTGACATGTGCCATCAAGGACATTTTCTACCTTTATTAGTTGAGAAGGCAGGTAAAACAGCTTTCCTTTCCATATCTACACAGACACCATGAAGAACAGGACTTAATGGTAAAGTGCCAAAAAAGGAAACTCCATGCGAATAAATTTCATAAGGTGTTTAAGACAAAGATTTTGGTCTCCTGATCTTCTAGAAATACTATGAAGACAGACATCTTAGAAAGTCTTGAGTCTGAGATGTATATGGTAAGAGGAGAAAGGCATTGTCAACCACATCGAACTTTCATTTAAGTCAACAGCTCCCTGCTCCTTCCCTTTCCTGGCATCCCAGTCTGCACCATACAGGGGAAAAGCAATAGCCCTGAGACAGAGCACACTGGGGGTGAAGTCCCTAAGAGCAGCTCTGTGAGCTACCTCGTCTACTTTTTAAGAGGGGTAGAAGGGCAGAGGGAAGAGCATGGAGTATTGTGTGGGAAAAGGGAGAACGTGATAACAAATTGCCTGTCTGCAAAGATGATAGATGCCTGTGGAGCCTTTTATCTGTCTTTTAATTCCCTAGGTACTAGATGCATGTGGTGATGTGCTAATCTTGAGTATCTCCGGACCTTTCTTCCCATGCAAGCAGCTGGTAGGCAGACATCTGCACTGTGAACTTACTGCATGAAATGACTCTCTCACCTCTCCAACCAAACCAAATCAGCACTCTCTCTGATGGATGATGCCTAGTGTGTGTATATTCAGGGATGCCTGCAGAGTTTCCCTCCCCCAGGAAAGCAAGGGCTACTCTGAGGGGCCTGAATAATGGGCAGTTTTTCAGATATTCCCACAGAAGAAAGTGAACATATGACTAATAACAAATGGCCTTGTTAATAACATAGTTCTGGCAAGGATGTCTGTGAGAAATATGGTACCAAAAGTTAAGTTGCCTTGAACTGTGCCAGAAAACAAGAATTCAGGGTGAAAAAACATATTTTCAAATTGAGACACTGCCAGGTTATTTCTCATGTTGTTATCTTCAGTATGCTTCTTCAAAGACATTGAGATCACATGTGGCTCTAAAGAAGCCTCCCACACACACAAAAAGACTGAAAATCTCACCCATTTTTCCTTATATTTAAATTTCTATCTTGCTTGAACTGGAAACAGACCTGAACACTAAGTCAGGTGTGGGCAGGGCTAGCTGGAGTCTGAAGAGCAGCATCAGCATCCTGCAACAAGCTGGATGATTCTACACAGATGAGTCTGGCTGGGATGGAGCTAATTTTTATCATAACAACCTGTATGATGCTGTTTTTTGGGTTTGTAACTAACACAGTGGTGATACATCAGTGTTTTGACTGCTGCTGAGCAGTATATGTACAGCATCTTTAAATCATTCTGCCCACTGCAGAGGGTAGGCTGGGTCTGGGCAAGAATCTGGGAGCAAACACAGCTGCTACAGCTGACCTTAACAGGCCAAAGTGATAATTCATACCATGTAGTGCTGTGCTTATCAATAAAACGGTGCTTGCAGATGTATCTGAACATTGGTCTGCTTATGGGGGTGGTGAGTGATGGCCTCTGCATCTGTTGCTTGGGTTTTTTTCCCCTCTTTAATTTATTAAAATTTCCCACACCCTACAAATTGTCTCTTTTCTGCTCTTATTTTCTCCCTATCTTCTGTGAACAGGGAGATGGATGTTGGTGCTTAGATACTGGCTAGGATCAAGCAACCACAGGTCACACATTTGCTTACAGTTGAAGTGTTTCTGGCCTGGAGTGAAATATTTTCTCTGCTCATACTGTACCATACCTCCAGTCTCATATGCCTTGCCAAAGCTCTGACTCAAAGATGGGAAAAGAGAAAAAAAAATAATCCTCCAGGATCACTGGGAGAGTGTGGATAGGCATAGTCTCAAGAATATTTTGCAAGATAAATATCTGTTTGGCTTTTCTCCACCTTGTTGTTTATATGTCCTTACATACTGACTGTGTGTACCATTTCTGGTCTCTGAAGGTCAGTGAGGGTTCTGTACACTTACGTGATATCTGCTGGTACGACAAAAGAGGGCTACTTTATACTACTGCAGCACTTAACATCCATTTCACTGGAATAATTTGGATCAGTGGCCTTTCTCAGATGCTGTATGCAATTTCTATTCTCTGGTTCCTTCCTCTTGCTTGTACTCTTCCACCGTCCCTGTGTGCTGCTCAGCACAGCACCTGCTGGGCTACTAAAAGCCTGGAGTCAGCAGCTGTCAATTTACACTGTCAAGTTTTCCTTTTACTCTTTCTGACTGGTGCTGTGGAAGCAAATACTGCAGCCTCACTCCCCTTACTTGCCAGGCCCTTCCTAGATTCCAGAGGATGAACCCATTGCTAATATTTATCAGTCCTCAGCTATCTGATCTTCCTGCTACATATACTAATAGAATATGGCTCAGAGATGGTAGTCCCTATAGCACCATCACACTGTTGGTTTAACTTCAAGGAAATGTGATTCTTCATCACACTGACACAGCTGGACACTGCTTAAGCCCTGTGGCACTCATCAGAGACAGTAAGACTGAGCTTTCTTTTTTTTTTTTTAAATGTCTTATCCTCCAATAAACTGTTTCCACAGAAATTCCTTTCCTCTATCTGGAAAAGAATGTAATCCCACCAAAAAAAAAAAAAATCACATAACTATCACAGCAGTTTACAACTTAGGTTTTACTGTACATCATGGGAACTACTGACTGGCAACAGTCTAATGGCACAGAACTGAACCAGAAAACGAGCAGCTTTCAATGCAGATTTTCACCTGGTTATGAAGGACAGCATTGCCAATGGATGGCCATGGGTGGGTCCAAAGAGGTGGAGGAGAGAGAGATAATTACATATAACTTACTCCCACTCCAAGCCTGCAGATTTCTATGGCATGTGTGGCTACGGTTCTGAGCTGAAATCAGAAATATTTTTGATTCAGAAGAAAAGAATGCAGTTAAAAGTATGTTGAAATGCAGTGAGGAATCATTATTTTAAAAATAAAAGTTATGGTTGTAAATGGAAAAGTGGGCAAAGTGATGGTTTTTTACCCTTATTTCTTTTTTAGTCTTTAACAATTTACTATCTCCTTTTAATGAAATTCTTTTTCACTCAAAATGTTAAATCAATGTCACAGGTGCATGGTTCTTTGTTTTCCCTGTAAGAGTGAATATTGCTTTACAAGCAGATGCTATATTTTAATAAAAAGGTATTTTGCACTGAATTTTAATATACTAGAAATGGACATATTGTTGCATACTTTCAACTGTAATAAAATAGATTCATTACAGTACAAGAAGGATTTTGAATTTGAAAATACGTTTTTTTCAAAATATTTAATAGAAAAGAACATATCATTTCTCTATATAAATTGATAGAAAAGGAATACAATAACTGTGAGAATGCACATCCATTAACAAGATGAGAAAAGGAAGGACTATGATGAATATGTTTGTAATTTTGACATTTCATAGATAAATTCTATCAACCAGAAATGAAAGCCATTTTTCCTCTCATAAAAATGAATAGAAGTTTATGTGAATTGTATGGTAGGTCCTCACATTCAGGACTTCTTTGCCTAGCAATATCTCATAAAGTAATTGGAGTAATAAATACTCTGCTTGCTTACAACTAAATCTGATACAAACAAACACTAGAGTGTAAGATGTGGCAAAAGCAAATTAACTGGGATAGACACAGAATAAAGGGATTGAGAGGTTTATCAGAAAAACAGAGATGGAGCTTAAGGAAGGCTGAGTTCTCTTCCTGATTTGCCTGCAAAGGATCTGTGTATTAGTCAGATCATAAGGAAGCATTTCTAAGTGAAATTTAAGTGAGCTAATTTAGCTGTCTCTGGGACTCCTATCTAAAGATGTTGTGGCATCACACAGCTCAGGCCAGTCAAACTTAAACAACCATATGTTTTCAAAGGCAGTCTTCAGTGCGGTTACAGAGGGAAGGTACAAAGCCCATGTTTCCTAGATTACTTGTAAATTATTTATGCCTACATTTTAGTTCTTGAGTTACTTTAATTTTGTGTAGTGATCCATTTCCCAAAGTAAAGTTAATGACAGAAACTATAGAATCTCCAATCAGGATATAAAATGGAAACTGTGGACGTCATTGACAACAGATTTTGTGGATGCTGAATATTTGCATGGATTCAATGAGAAATGATATACATTCACAGAAGACAAATCCATTAGCTGCTATCAAGAAGAAGGACTAGGCCTTGAGTTAAAATTCCCTGCATCCTGCTACAGCCTGGGCTTGTTTTACTAAGAATTATTGAATACATTTATTCTTCTTCTGCTAGACATTGTTAGGAAATGGGCAGATGGATGTGGATTCAGCCTAACATGACCATTTTGATAATTTTAAGTACTGAATGACTTCCCATCATGCCAAAATAATTAACTACAAATAATTTTTTAATAACAGTGAGAAAAGAATCAGATGAAGAATATAGCAATAAAGCCAGAGGTTTTCTCAGACTTGTTTCTGTATTCACACAAACCAGGTGGCTGTGGCTTGCTGCTTCTTATTGGTATATCTTTCAAAGAGACTGTAAAAACCTAATGGTCATCTCAGTCTCATCATGTAACATATAATGCAAGAAATGGACAAAATCTCCTGTAAAAAAAGTGAAGCTATTTTAGAATGCTTCCTTTATTATTCTGAAGGAAGAGATGAAAATTATTGTTCTGATTGCTTACTCTTTTCTAGAAATAAATGTAACAGCCAGCTTCAGTAACATATTGTGTCAAATTGTAATCATCATAGGTGTGGTATAAAGCCTAAAATATATAGACACAGATTTCCTATTTTAGAAAGTCCTGGTATATAGCTTGCTGCAATCTGAAATGGCAAAGAAATTTAGGGTTTTTTTAATGTTGTACTAAAAATCCGCACTCTGCACAATTTTTCCTTTCCTCAAGATAATTTTCTCCCTTCGATTTCAAACCCCAAACTTTTTTGACTCACTTAATGTTTACACAAATATTCCACACTTACAACCAGCATAGCAAAGACTGAAGAAGTGGCTGTCCATGGTTTTATCCAATACCAAAAGTTATTTCAATGAAAATAGACTACAAAATTCATTCCCATGCTTCACAACTAGGTCTTTCAGAGATTGAAGCTTTTGAACAAAAGTATTATAAAACACAGAAGGAACCCCTTGAGTTTTGATATTTGAGGAAATTGTCTCTGATATAAGAGAAATTCTCATCTGAACCAAAGGATTGAAATTGTCCCTCACATTTCTCTGTAAGTTTATAAATGTTTATAAGACTCCATTTAAGTAACACATAAAGCCAAATGCATATTAAATTCACTGTAAGCTGCTGAATCCCATAGTCTGGCAGAGATGAGACTGCCACAGTGCCATGGTCCCAGGTCCAGCCAGCAGCCACACCAAGCCAAGCATGTGTCCTTGGTAGGCATACAGTCACATGTGTACTCTTCCACATTACATATGTACATACTTACATGACCAACCACACAAATTAGCAAAGGTAGATGCACTCACACAAATGTAGGTAGCACAGAGAGCTTTTGTGTTTCCACCTCCAAAAGCTCAGGATGAAGGTCTATTGGTGGGCAATTTATCCACGCAGCATGGATGACTCCTTCAGATACCCAGTCTACACATTAATCAGACTCTGGACTTCCTGGTTTCCCAATTTCTTTATATGCATCAACACAAGATGCTGGTGAGCCCGACCTCATTATTTTGCAG
Organism: Thryothorus ludovicianus; assembly: GCA_013397245.1. Classification (NCBI taxonomy): domain Eukaryota; kingdom Metazoa; phylum Chordata; class Aves; order Passeriformes; family Certhiidae; genus Thryothorus; species Thryothorus ludovicianus. Next base: position 92,907 of record VZTB01017987.1, read on the forward strand.
TCTCCTCAGTTGCTGGCTTAGTCACCTGTATCCTTTCAGACCACTCAGGTGTCTACACCTGTCCCAAGACTGTTGCATTTAGCAGCTAGTCCAGGTGGATGTTAGCTAGTGAACACATTCCAGCAGGTACCACTCCAGCCTCTCAAGATGCTGGCACAGGAGGCACATGGTCCCTGTGACCTGCACTCCCTGGTTCTGTCTGCTGACATTCAAGTCTCCATGTACATATGCATGTTATATGAAAGTAAAGAGCCTTACTCAGAAGAATAGTAAAAAATAGAATTTAATGTGAGTACAGGACTGATCAACCAGACAGAGCATACAGCCAATGAAGCGTGTTGACCAGCAGCCAGATGAGAGGTACCTGGCACTTTTTGTCTCTTTATCTCTCTGTTTTCCTATTCTTGTTACTTCACAAGCTACCAAGAACCCTCCTTTCCCTTTCCTTTGGTTTGTCCTCTAATTATCTCATAATAATTTTTTACAATCCAAATGCTGCCCCCTGCATCCCATACCAAATCCCCTTGCTTTATTGGCAGTATCCGCTGTCAGTCTGTAAGGAGACCTGGAGACTGATGGATCTCCGTCACAGCCTAAGAGGTTGACACCCTCTTGGGATGCCTTGTGAGGGGCCAGCCTGGAGAAATTCTTCCTCCTGCTTGCTTTTGTGCCTCTGGGCTTCTCCAAGCGTGTGGAGATGACCTTATCTTCATAAAACCTATCACTGTACGAATCCACCTGAAGTAGGCTTTGTCTGTTCATTTTGTAAGTGTATTGTGACAATACTGTGTCACAGAGCAGGTTGGGTGGGGACAAAGGAACATTTGTAAGCCCCATGGGATAATATTTCTGTCAGCTGTTGCTTTTTGTAGAGGAACTAGGAGTCAAATTTTTCTGTTTACTTATCCATTATATTTTCCTTGCACCTAAACTTTGTAATTCCTGTTCCTAAATTAAGTGGGGACATCAGTTATACGGAATGAAGTCAGACCCTTTGAGAGCCTCAAAAAAGACATCACTTCTTCTGCCCAATTAAATTGCTTAATCTTCTTTTTGCAGAAAGAAGCTGAAATTGAAGGAAGAATGGTGGATGCAGTCACCTAGGGCATGTCACCATTGAGATTCTGCCTATTCTCACATAACAGCAGTTGCAGGGAAATGGAAACAATTTATAGCATCTTAAGGCAGCTATCTAAACCAGGCCAGACTAATTACAGACAGAAATGGCCAATATCTATTCTCCACTGATAAAGGCAATCCAGAGTGACAAACTCAGATGTAAACACTGTAGGCATCATTTAATCTGATGAGTCTCACCTTAAACTCAATAGTTAGACGTGTAATACAAGAGAGCTGGATTCTGCTACACAAAAGAAGGAAGTCACCTGCCTTTCAGCATGTGTAATATATATATATACACACATAATATAACATGAGAACTGATGATCTAGAAGGTAAAACACATCTCTTAGTATTTCCTTTATGAAATTAAAAGACCAGTAACATCAGTAGGTGTTTAATTCAAACATGTTTGAATTACTTTTAGAGCAGCAAGATCTTAAGCCAGAAAACTCCAATCCAGAATTTTCAAGGGGAAAACTTTGAATTTTTTGAAAGTCGGTAATTTTTTTTTCCTTCTAAGTTTTAGAGGATTCATTAATTAAAAGTGATGAAAATAATATCAGAACAAAACAAAATAAAACATTGGCATGTTACAGGTAAAAAACCCACAGTTTATTTTCAGAAACAATTCTTAACCCCTAGGCTACTAATTCATGTCTTGCTTCTGTCACATGGCAAACCAGGTCATGTGAAAAAGGCAAAGTTTGGAGAAGCTAGGCTAAAGGTAATGTATGACTTTAGCAAGGGTGAAAATTTTGGATCTGTTCTCATAAATTTGTGGTCAGTACTACTTCAGATACCTCCTTTATTTGATATGGTCATTTAACTGCAGGTTACTTAAAGACAATTTTTTTTTATGCTATTTTATCAGTGGATTCATACACAGCTTTTTTTTTTTTGTTTCTGTCCTTGGTATGCCTTACAAATTTTGCTCCATATTACAGTTCTTGTCACAGTTCCTGTAGGACTGATTTGGCAGCTGCCAAGATGCAGTCAGAGGTGAGCTCCATGATAGGGAAGTACTTAAGCACAGGTGACAGGCTGCACAGCAGCAGCAGCATGACATTTTATCTGAGATACAGACAATGCAGGCAGTAGCACATTGCATTTGATACACACAAGGGACAGCCTTGGTAAGTGTGGCAATGTACAAGTAAGTGCTTTGAAAGATTATGACAGGCAAAATCTGACTTTTATTAAGAAATGGGAGTTAAAAAAGAGTCTAATGGAAATTAAACAAATGGATTCTATACATTGAGATTAATTTCATCCTACATTAAATAAGTTACATGCATACTGCCATGAACAGCATTTAAAAATACTTTCCACATGAGAAGTCCAGACTTTGAAAAGGTTTAAATGTCCCTGCCTGACATGCACTAAATATGACCTTGTTCTACAAGTGGTACCATTGGTGCCACTGACATGAGTAAAAGTGGCAGTGGTAAGTTCTTGTTTGACAGAAGCAAAAACAAGTATCAGTCATCCATTTTAGTTTAAGTTTATCTTCAGACACATTAATTTCTGTGTTGTTCATGATCCTCAGCAGGAAAATAAAAACCAGAATACTGAACAATGCTGAGATCCTTCTGGAAAGGAAGGATCATGGAGTCATACTCAAGGGCATGTACTATGACCTCATATTGATTCATCATTGAATTTTATTTTAAAAGACATTGAAAGGAAGAAAACGAAGGGTAGAATGGTTCACTGAGACCTACCACTGACAATTATCTTTCTACTTTTGTTGATCTTTTTACAGATCAATCCTAATGTTGTTGGTGAGTGGTTACAAACCACAGAAGAGCCAGCAGTGGAGATATGCTGGCTTTTTGGAATACCAATATGTCCCAGAGCTGGCAGGATTTTGGATAAAAATGTTTCAGTTATTCTGTAATGCACATGGAGAGAAAGCAAGGAGATACATGCACTACTAGGCTTTCATTCTTCTTCATAGTAATCAATTAATTCTAAGCACAGCTGTTGAGCTTTTTCAGCTGTAAAGAAAAAAATACAGAGGAAAAAAATTCCCTTTTGGCATATTTGCACCTCATATTTGTGTTCTATAAGGTCGTGCATTTGATTATATAGTGGGTGAGATCCTTAATAAACATAAATCAATAAAATTTGACTTAGAATAGGTGCAATTGTGCCACTTAATAACTAAAGCTTTTAAAATTCGGAAATTTGGACCTTGTGACATAACCAGAAACACTTTTTCTTTATTCTTTTAAATTACCAGTAAGTAAAAAGAAATCTGATTTCAGGATGAGGAGATGACATTTATCTACATAACTGACCTTTATTCTATGTCTCTTCTTTAGATTGCATAGATTTATTTGTTTCCAGCCCCAGAACTAGTAGACAGTAAACTCCAATTTGTCATTTTCCTGCCCAGTCTCTCACTCCTTCAGGAGAAGGACATCTCCAGGGCCCTCCTGCCCTAGTCTGGGGCATGACAACTTCCTTGCTCTGTTTTACAGATGCAGTGTAGCCTGTCATGTCAAAATGTGATAGAGTAGTTGCGAAGGAAAGAGCTGTGTCCGTCACCAGCAAGAGATGAATGGCAGTGCTGTGAGTTCCCAGGAAACTCCAGCCTGTAAATTCTCACCACCATGAATGATAGGTGCATAATCAGGTCCCAGGTAAAGAAACAGGAAATAAGGGGAAACAGCTTTCTGTAGGACACAGGCTTAGACAATTATTTTTACTTATATCTTTTGGCTCTCAGAAGTTATTCCATTGAAGTAAAATTTATGGAGAATTTTTGGTTAACTCTCTGACAGAGGGAGCTGATTATAGCAAATACGCCTAAGGCACCCTCCTGAAAGAGGCTGGGTTCTTTAACTGCTCCAGACAACTAAATATCTTATTCTCTGGAACTTTGCACTATTGCTAACACCAGATTATACTTTGATGAGGAATAGGTGTTTGTTTTTTATTGCCTCACAGTTGCTTTTTTTTCACTGCAATTTACCAGAATTGGGAAGAGAGAAAATGGTTGCTTGCAGGATCAATGGAAAGTGTAAATAGCTAGAAAGTGAGAAGAACAAAATTTAAAACTTTAGCNNNTAGAAGATATTTAAGTATCAATATACTAGGGGGAAAAAGATCCTATAATATTTCTTTTGTAGTGAAAATGTCAGGGTTTTTTCAACAATAATGCAAAAAGAACTATTTAATAAGTACTTCTTTTCTGTCTTGTAGCGTAATAACACAAAATATTTTAAATTTCACTAGTAACTTAGGAAAATATTTAATAGCATCTTGTAAAGTGAGATAGTTCAAAGAAGTAGGATTAATAACTTTAATCTAAAGCTATTAAAAGAGCTGAGCAAGTGATTTTATGTGCCAATAATGTTGATTTTCAATAAATCCTGGATGTGAGAGAAGTTCCAGAGAACTTGAAGAAAGCTAGGGCTTTATCAAGCTTTTAAAACAGAATGACCACATATTTTAGGCTTGAAATATATATATAAAACAAAAATATGAAAGTGATAATCTAGGGTTTGAATGATTGCATTAACCCACTTTAATTCATCTTTAATGCCAATCAGCATTGGGTTATAGAAAACATATTGGATAAGGAGGAGTTTTTGTTATTATTATTTTAACCGTGGCTGCTAATACTAATAATTTTCCAGTGTACTTTGAATTTAGAAGGCTCATATTTTATTTTAGAAAAAAAAAAAAACAAAACAAAACACAAAACATGACATTATTTTAAACTGACTCTAGCTAACTCAGTGTTTAAGAGGTTGTTTTTACTAATGGTCTCCTATCAACAAACAGTTCCTACCCTACACATATCTGAATATTTGTAGTACTGATTGATACTGAATAGAAATTTGGAAAAAAAAAAAATATATGCAACATCAAGACCAAAATAGTCCAGCTCTTGGAAATGTATGGAACGCATTAATAAAGTTTTGATTTCAGTTTTATGATGTCTCTCAAAATCTCATGAGTTATTTTAGGCAGAGAAGATAATTCCTATATAGCCCAAACTCACAGTACAGCTGAGTCCATGTTTCTAGCACCTAGTAGATTAAAACTCACAATACTGGATAAACATTAAAAATTTAAAGTTCATTTGATGATTACAAAAGCAGACTCTATAAATTGATAGAATTTAAGAGATTTATTATCTGAAACTTGCAAAGTAAGGAGGGACATCTATAAATTAAGGCTTTTATAATTATACCCTGAAATAATAGTTAATAATTTGCTGTTTATGAGGGAAAATAAAAATTGCAATAATCTTGGAGAAGAAAAAATAAAAACTTAAGTAATTTTGAAAGCGCATTTTTCCTGCTATCATTATTTAAATTCTTGAAGTACTTAGAAGTTTTATCTAGGAATGGGACTTGGTTACTTCTTGAATTTCAAAAACATTCAGGATAATAAAAAAAAATACTTCATTTTGTTGACTTAAAAATTTAGATGGCTGGTGTAAGCTATCTTACTTAGGGTTCTTTGATGAATTTGGACTGAGGACCCCTTGTGTTAAAGGCGTCTGTAGGTGGGGAGAGGGCACATAAAGGAAAGCAGGTGACCTAGCACAGGAGAAAAAAAATGTGACTGATACAGAAGCATTTTAATTTTGTTATGTGCTCCAGAGGAGATGACAGCCTGACCTCATCAGATTGCAGCTTCATCTCTGCCACTGCTGTTGTGATGTGTGCTGTATTTCAGTAATTGTTCAATTTCCAAACTGATTCTAAGCCAAAGGTGATTCTTTTGTTGGATATTATCAGGAATATCATGGTGATTATCTCACAACTTATAAACAAAATGCAGTGATTCTTTAGACAAAAGTGCACAATCTCATTTTCTACTAAATTTAGGATCACAGGAAAGATTATACTGCTGACATATTTATTTATTAATCATTTGTAGGACAGCATCCTATGACAACAACTCTGGGCTGATATGGACAACACAAATACAAAATAAAAACTGTAATTTCTCAGTTCTGCAGCTTTTCACAGTCCACATGTTCAGAGAAATTGGTTGTCTTCCAAAGCTATCCTTCCCAAGTAATGAAATACTCTACAACCACATCCCTTTGTATTCCTGTTGAAAGCTCTTGGTCAACTCTGTCAAATGCATTTTAAATTCTCTTTTAAAGACTGAAACTTTGATGACTTTGGTCTAAAGTTCTTGACTCATTGAAAATAATCTGGTTTTGAGGGGTGCAGACAGTTCTGACCTATAAAAGGTCTCTTATTTCAGATTTTTATCTTGAATGAAGTGCAGCAAACTTGACAAGCTCCAAAATAGGTATCATGTAAAATATGGGACACCTATGATCATAGTACAGACAAACAGGGCTTGAGTTTAAGGTTTAGACTCACTGACAGATCGCTTGACCAGGAAAAGATTTTTTTTTTCTAGTTAATTAGACAATAAGTTCCGCATTATTTAAACAGGTGCATTCATTCTACTTGAGTGTAAGAGGTCAGTTTTCTGTATTTCATTTGTTGGAGTACTTGGATGGACAGAAGAAAAGTGAAAAAATAAGACATTATGACTCAATATATTAAGAAAAAGATTTTTCCCATTTATTTCTCTATCAGCTGAAACATAACTTTCCCTTAATTTAGGTCACACGTGTACTTTTTAAAAGCTTGTTTGCATCCTCCTTCATTTCAATCCCTCATCTTTCATTTTTTGGCTTAGAATTGCACACATTTTTTCAGGTGGTCTTGCAATGTTTTATATAATAACATCAATGTTTCCATTTCTCTGTTAAATATGCCTCTTACAGTCATTACAGCCCTATTGCTTTGAGTTTATAGACACTTCATGAACACAGGAATGCATTCAGGTGTTACAAATTCCCATCTTATTGCAGATATTTATAGCAGATTTGTTAATTTTATTCATGAATGTCTGTCATGATATCCTAATTTTCCTGAGGAGGTCCCTAACTGTGTGCATCACAAGCCATTATTATCATCATCTTCTCTGTAACATAGCTTTTATTTCAATAATTAAGTTACAAGATTTTAAAACCAATACTTGAGACACTTAAAGAGTTGCTTTCTTTCAGCTTCCTAGTCTGATTTTCAGAACATGCTCTCCTTTCTTTAGTAGTTCATTATCTCTTAAAATTTTGAAAATGATGTCCATTTTGTCCAGCTAAATTAGAAGTCTCCAGGTGTTGCCACACTTTTCTTTATTTTCTGTTTCTCTTTTAGATGCAGTACTTAGAGGTTAGATTTGTATCTTCCTTGACTAAAAAAATTATTTATCAGAAAAGATTTTGTCTAGTTTGGTACAATTTAATACTTAGATACTTTGCTCGTATCATGAAATTGCATTACAGTTTCCTTTTAACTTCATATTCCTTCATTTGTGTTTTAAATTTTGTTCAGTCTTGCATGGTATTAAAAACCTAGCCTCAGCATGAGACACACTTTGCTACTAGAAAATTAACAAACTGATTTAAAACACAAAAAGCCTCATATTAGATTTACATTTCTTTTAATATATGTTTTTGGAGTTAAAATAGATTTTTGAGGATGTGGGGTAGTCCATGTTTCACTTTTCCCATTGTGATGAAGTTCTTTATACCATTCCTGGGCATTTTTTCTTTCTAAGTTCATCCAATATAACATGTGAAAATTTATTGAAAAAGTATGCAGCTAAATATAGACATTTCTCTTTTTGGTGGTTTTTTTTTTTGTTTTTTGGTTTTTTTTAATCTATCCTGTTGTAGCAGAGTGGCCTCATTTCTTCTGTCCTCATTTGCCAGGTTCTCCATTCCCATTCATATGCTCTGTCAATCAAATTATTCTTTCTTTCCCAGCTCAGTATTAGAATTGAAAGTCTCTGTTTCAATTTGACAGCGAGTAGAAACATTTTTATGTCTGTTAGAATAGGGATAAATTGCTTAGAAAGTCAGCACTTTCAGTTCCCTTCCATATAAGAGGCCTATCTTTGTTTCTCTTTTCCCCTGGTGTTTCTGTAAAGTGTTCATCTTTAGATTAGAGTTGCAGAGGATATCTTTTCAAAATACTTATAAAAGGTTCAGGTAACTGTAGTTTCTCTCTTCAATGAATATAAGTAGTCATGATTACCTGATGAAAAAAATTGCATGCAGAAGAGAAGGGATGGAAAGTGTTCTCTGGATTAAATATATAGCACACAAATAAAGATTTGGAAAAAAATAGCTTAATTTTTTTGGAACAGGGCACTAACTCCTGATCTATGAAGTTTATGTGCTAAGAAGGGTTTCCCTATTACTCTCAATAGGTACACAGGGCATTTGTCCATTTAACCACAGGAGAAAATGACATAAGAAATAAGATAACATACATGTTGAAACCCTTCAGAAGGCAAGTACTAACAAAGATATCTATTATATGACTCCATAGATATTGCATGCTAAATAATAGAAGTCAATCTGCATTGAGGCAGGGAAGTGGATCATTCAGAAGTGACACAGGGAAAGAAGGTTGCAAAGAGGAAATTAGTCACTATTTTAAAAGATGAAAAAAAATACCTCTTGAGTATTTTTATTATTTATTTGCTTTATAAAATTGAGTATTTTTTAAGTTGTCAGGCATCCTCAGCTCTATGGAGTACACTCTCCCTTACAGATGGACCTTTTGGTATTTTTAATGTGCCCTATCCTCATCAAGCTCCTGCTGCTATTGCTTTTCTTATATTTCTTCATTTACATTAGAGATCCACACTGCACACTGAAGTCACTGAAGTAAATTCAAATCTGCTAAGAAGTGGCTCTTAATGCAGTTAAAATGACCCACTAGCTATGCTTTTAAGATGTTTGCTGAATTATTTCATTTATGTTATGCCTGTGCATGGCAGCTAGATGTATAATACAACCTTTCACTAAAGTCTTGAAAATGTCTGTAGTATTTCTGCTCTGCATAGAAGCAAAGGTTGTAAATTCATTTTTCATGTGCAAAATCCCAAATACCACTAAGTTTCCTTTGATCAAAAAATGATCACTGGCTTTGACGTACAGGCAAAAGGTGACATGACACCTGGCATCAACATTTAAGGAAATACATATATATATATATATAAATACGTATCAGACATAAATAATATCCCAGTGCCTGGATCTTCTAGTGAAAAGATGCAGGCTTAGCCCTTCAGTCAGGTTAGAAAGTAGCCAAAATCAATGACTGATACTATGAAGAAAGAAAAGAAAATATTTTACCTGTAGAAGTTCAGACAGGATGGCCAAATTCAGCTGTGCATGGATAAAAAGAGCAGCTAACTTCAATTTGGTGTTTGATTAAAAAATCAAAATTATTGAAGGCACTTAAAGGAGTCTTACAGTTTTTTGATAACATCTGCTTATTTTATTGGCTTTTTCAAAAAGAACAGACAGCTGTTCAGCCAGTTAACTTGGATCTTCCCATGGAATAGCTAGCAATAGAGCACGGGGACACAAAGCACTGCTTTTACTCAGCTGGCTGTGCATAGGTAAAGGGAATGGTGAATACAGGAGGAAACACTCCCTAGGTACAGCTGGGATGGAGGTCTGAGCAACCTGGTCTAGCGAAAGGAGTTCCTGCCCTTGGCAGAAGGATTGGAACTAGAGGGTGCTAAAGACCCCTTCCAACCTAAACCATCCCATGATATTATAATTCCATGTAAAACTGGAAAAGATTTGTTATATGACCTAGAGCTGTTTGTTGGGAACACCCACAAATGACAGTGTTTTATAACCACGTTTTCCAAAAGTAAGGGACACAATTGGTGTTTAACAAAAATTGTGTCCTCCTTGCACTAAAGTAGGTAGGCATGGATGATTCCCTACTGTGTTATTTTTTATAGTAACTCATTTATATGAAAAGTCCCTACAAATGAAAACTGCAGCTTTTCTTAGCTAGTTTGAATTAGTGAAGCTGACTATACATGAAGGGAGCGATACAGATTAAAGCCAGTCTGCATCAGGGTGCCTTCAGGTTTTTCTCTGAAAGAACAGAACATGGTTTTGGTTTTCATTATTTTTTTTCTTTTTTGTTTACTGGAAAATCCACTTTGCATTCAATTCCTTTTGCATAAAATGTTTGATTAATCTTCTCTTACTTCTCCGTATGTTTCTGTCTCATAGATAGATCTCCCTTTTTAGTTCATTTATAGCCAAGTTTCTTCAAGATATTAGTCAAAGACTGTATAACTTAGTGGGAAATGTTCTTTGCCACTGTATCTTCAAAGGATCAATTTAATAAAATCCCATATCCATTAAATACCTACCATGTCAGCATATTTTACCAGTAATTGAAAGTACTAAGGCAAATATGAAGATTCACACATTTAGGTCTTCTAATATAGATTTCTCTTAACATGACTAACAGAGTTGACAGTACCCATACTTATTAGGTGAATAAATATAAATTACTGTATGTAAATGGCTGTACTGATACTTAATTGTTAAAAGTATATTTTATATGTACGTATATATACATACATATATATACGTAAATATACAGCAATATTTTAAAAAAATATATAAATAAACAAAAGTATTTAATTTAGAACTTCTCCTATGGGCCAGCTACTTTACATAGTATAAATTTTTTTTCCAGGTTACATATTTACTCAGTCATCAGAGAGATTGAAATGTAGGTAAACAATGTAAAACATGTTTTGAAAACTAAGTTATTTATGGCAGTGGAATAATTTACCAAGCCCTTGTAGCTCTAGCATAAGGTATGTACATCATCAGCTGTGATAACACAAAATATTTATAAGAAAATATGCAACAGATATATTTCTGTACATACATTACACTTCATTGAATGAGGGGTTAAATATCAGAAAATCTGTTCACTTGCAATTACAATTTAGAAAAGCACCATAAAAAGAAACATATTATTTAGTACATAAAGAAAATAGCCCAAGAAAGCAAAAAGTTAAATTCTGGTTTTGATATCATTGGCTCATTTTCTGGATGAACATTAACCCTCTGATTCAGTGTGAGGTAACTCTTCATTAACACTGGAGTCAATAAGATTACTCTCTGGCCCTTTGTCGTTATCTTCTGACAGTGTTGTCTTCTGAAATAGTACTGGAACTGATACACAGCCTCAGACCCAGCTCTGGGTAGGCATGTTTGTCGTTGTATGTGAAATATTTTCAGACATCAATACATATATTTAATCTTTCTCAGAATATAGAAATATTTACAATATATTTAAATCTAGAGATTTATATTAGGTTAATATTATCTGTATTTTCTAGAGCATGTCATTTGCTTAGGTATTAATAGTTTTGAAATAACAAAAGCATTACTGTATCACAAAACCCACAAGAAAATAAATGCAAATCTTGATTGTCTATGCAAACACTAATCTCACATTCTGTTTTCACATTTGAATAGAGAAGTGTAGGTTTGCTTTTGAATTGAAATGCTATTGATGTCATCATGGGCTTATCAGCTCAGGATAAAGTTGCCTCTACTCCCATGCTCTTATAATTTGCAAGGAGGTTGCTGTTTTAAATGTCGGGGTTTTTTCCTAGAAAAGAGACAGCTCATTAGACCTCATTGCCAGCCAGCAGCTGGCAGAGCATGGATTTCTAACTTGTGACAATACATCTCTTCAAAAATGCTTTTTCCAAAAGGTGGGGACACAATTTATATTGTGTCATTAACCTCAAATGACGTTATATGGCATTGCATTTACACCTTTTGCTCTCCTTAAGAAGATTTCAAAATTCTGCCATTTAAATTCATATTACGGCATTTATTCCTTTCAACACATAATTTCTGCTACAGAAAAATTGTATACCATAAAATGACATGAAAACCAAAATATTTCATCACCAAATTCTGTCACAAAAAACAGAAGGAAAATCTTTAATTTCATTCTCCTGACAGTCTTTTTTGCAAGGAAGGAGGGATTCCAGGGAATTCATTGCTTCAATCAGTGAAAGAATTGAACTTAAGTGAGAGAAGGTTGACCAGAAAACTCCCATCTGTATCATCAGACACTGAAAGGTTAGTGTGTTATACTGAGGAGCAAAGATGTCTTGGGAATATTAGCAATGCAACTTCAGAGCCAGTAACATTAATTTAACATTTCTGAACAAGTGTATTCCAAAGGTCTCACTTCTGAAAAGGATGTTACAGCCCTTACATTAAAATTAGAAAAAATAGGATTCTTATTTGCAGACTTAGAAACAATATAAAATGATCTTATTATTTGAACATTTCTTTCATCTCTTAAAAATATGAAATGAAGGATTCTACACAGTGTTGTAGGTCTAAGAGTTAAAAAACACAGAAATTACCCATGGTGTCATATCAAATATTTTACATTCTTAAGCAGAAACTTAAGTTAAGGACCAGCAACCAGCATTTTCCCATTGACAGTTCACCTATTAAAATCTGAAGACTCAAGGATGCCTACAGCAGGCTATAGTTTCAATAAGAAAATAAAGTTTGAAATTTCTTATACAGTTTAAGTCAGATATTTTCTGAAAAAAAGTAGACAGAAATGGCCTGATTTATAACACCTTATGACACTGAAGACACTTTTTCTGCATTTCTTTGATCAATAACATCAGTCTGTCTTTGTTTTGGTGGGGTTTTTGTTTGTTTACAAAGCTGTTTCACAGCGCTGTTTTCTGTTTCTGCTTGATATAAAGCAGATAGGTGTGCCAAATTACTGTCTTCCAAAGGAGAAAGGTGATCTGTTCTCATGTTGACTATTTCAACTCTTAAACAAATGTTTTCTCATTTTACCATCTGCCACTTGCAGAATATTTAAAGTGTGTAACTTAAGAATTCTATTAAATATTTTATGCAAAGTAAAAATTCCAATAACTATTATGTGTGACTGCCAAAACTTAGGATAAAAGAAAATAGTATAAAACATTAAAGAAAGATGTGTTATAAAAGCACTTTTTAAAGTCTGAATATTGGATATTTTAAGGAAGAAAGAGTGTTACCTACTTTGACAATTGAGACTTGCCCTTGGTTTCAAAAAAAACATACCTCCCCCTGGAGTTTCTTTAATTTGCTTGATCAGCTTATTTGTTAAACTAATCAAAAACATGACTCAAATAAAATATGTATGAAAGCAATCACAATAAATTCCTGAAACTTGTGATGCACGCCTGTCATATTAACGTAATCATAGCAATAGCAAGGATGATTTGTGCTTAAGTAAGGTTGTGTACAGGAATATCTGCTTTTCATCTCTTTTTCTCTATGATCCTGTTCTTAGGCTCGTGGCAGCTCCCATGCACAGCCAGAGGCTTTGGTCTCAAGCAGATTTTCGGAGCAGTGGGCAGACAGGCTTTGCAGCTGGAATGAATTGCCACCACCCATGGAGATGTGCTGCCTTCCTGAGCTGCACCTGTAGAAGCCGAGCACAGCGGGGTGAAATCTGAAATATTTTGCTCTGGGAATCAGAATGGTGAAATGCTTCATACTAAGGTTTGTGTTGGTTCTAATGGTCTGGTACATATCCACTAGTCACTATGGACTCTGTAGCCAAAGGAAAGAGCAGGACATCTCCAAAAGGTGATTCAGCTCCCCTGCAGATGACTCCCAATACACCAATACAAACAAACAGATAAGAAGACTCTGCCCCTGAACACCACATACTTAAAGTTAAGGTAAGGAGCAAGGGAATATGGCACAATTTTCTCATTTCCTACATTTTCAAAGAAACTAATGAATCACATTGGTTTATATGAAGATTTTGGTCCTATGGGAGGTATTAGGAATGCTCTAAGTACATTGGCCAGACAGAGGGCTTAGGCAGACAGACATCTAGCTTTTGAATCCTTGCCAAACTATATAGGACAACATGTAACCATGAATATTAAGTCTAAACCATAAGCTGAGATAGGCAGAGTGTATTGACCTCTGCCAATATGCATTTATGTCATTTCTAGGAACTCTAAAAGTAAAAATAATGACATCTACAGGGTGCAAGTCCTTCCACAATGAAGTGGCCTTTAGATCACAACTTAGGCATGTTAAGTCCTTTCCTGATACCTCTATTTATGTCAAATGCCAAAGATCGCAAAGGCAATCCATGTCAGAGAAAGGATTTGACCCAACCCCTCAACTCTTGAGTTAATATTTAAAATACTCTACAAATCAGTCTATCTTTTTGACAGTTCACTATGTGAGAAAGTAATTTACTTCTAGGCAAAACATGTTCCAGATGGTTTGCATTTGTAACTATGCTTGAGGAAGAATTATGAGAGCACTTGTTTGGCTCCCATGTAAGAATTGACGATGAAATACTTCCCATTTATGAGTGTCTGGACCTAGTATTTATATACAGTTTTCACTTTCTAGAGTCAGATTCATACCTATTTTACCCCAGTTGCCCTTGATGGAAATCTCGTTGCTTAGGCGTGGACACAAAATATTTTTTCCTCATAACAAAGGCATCTGAAACTTAATTTCTTTAAGGCCAGAATTTTGTTACTGCTAATATACTAAGCAATTTCCTGTTGAATTTTCCAAAATGTGGGAATGTTTTCAAATTTGTGGGAATAAGTTTAAAACATTGAATAGAAAATATGCAGGAACATAAACAAAGGGAAAATCAGATTTTTTTAACATCTCCTTCAAAGTATACGACAACTGGCCTCAGCAGAGGTTGGATAATGTTGGGGATATGAACTTGCAAATAATTTGTTTCTTGTACCCTCTGCCATTAATATTGTGGCTGTTACTGCTCCTTTTTTTATTTCATTACTTGTTCTTATCTCAGCCTGTAATCTTTACCTTTTTTGCTTCCAGTTTTCCCCTCCAGCCTGCCGCAGGGAGAGGGAAGGGCAAGGGGAGGGAGAAGTGAGCAAGCAGCAGATGGTTTGGAGTTTTTCAGTGGGGACACTAAACTGGGCAATGGTGTTCTTAAAGCATGATTGTATATAAGTGAATTCAATGCGATTTAAATTTTAATATCAATATATTAGTTATAATCTAAAAGTGTGATAATTCTGTCTTGGATATAGTTGTTATTAAGTATTATTCAACAGTTTGATATCGTGTGAATAAAGAGTATCTTTCTCAGCTTTATCACAATTTATGATTTCTTTATAGACATCAAGCAGTTTGTAAATCCTTTTTCAAAACACTAATTGCAAATCTCTAACAAAACCTCTGATGAAAACAGTAGTATTTACTTTGAAGTAGAGACAGTTGAAAAGGATAATGAAATCTTGGGAGGCAGGGGAATAAGAAAACTATTTTTTGCAATAAGCAAATCTATTTGGCCACAGTGAAGGACAGAAAATTTCAGACTGATAAGGAAAAACAATGTGTTTTCTAAAAACATTACCAAAAATTAATTGCAACAAAATGTTATTTTCTGAATTTTCAAAAAATGGGAAACTTGTTTAATGAAATATACAGTATTGTGTCAGAAAAAAAGCCAAACAAACCAGGAAGCAAAAATAAACCCCTAATTTTTTATTAAAAAATAAATCTGTCTTTCATAAAACATATTTATAAAACAGAAGTTAAAATTGCTAATAAAACTGATCCTGTCTTTCTTTAAAGCAGCTTTCTCTAAAAATCACTCATGTTCCTACTCCTGTTCATACAAGAAAATTGCTTCACAAAATACATAAATAAATAATATCCCTTATTACACAGCCCTGGTTCTGATTGAAATCTGACTGCTTTGGCATGTTGCAGTAGTAACATCTCTCTCTTATCACTTATGAATAAAACTGTTAAAGAAGAGGTTATATATCACAAAGTTTTTCCACTGTCTCTCTGTGGAAGTAAATTTTAATCTTTAAATATAGCTGAAAGCTATATGACTAAATAAACGAGTGTGTGCAGCAGGTGACGCAGGAAATTAGCCTTGTATGAGAAAAAAGGTGGACAACACTTACAGAACATTAAATTAAAGTAAATTAAAATAAATTCCTTAAATTAAATTGTTTTGCAAACTATTAATAAAGATAAAGAAATTATGATTTTTGCTAATAATATTAAATGCTTGGTTCATTCTTCAGGCTATTTCAAAAGAAGGCACTAGACATCAGTTTATCATGGTGTTGTTGATACAAAATTTCACTGCCTTGGATGTATTTTCAAAGTGCTGTTACAGGCAAGTATTCTCTAATTCTGTGTAATACATTTACAATTAAAGATTGTAAACTACTCGTGCATTCTGACTATTACTCAAGCTTTAGCAAAATACCAACTTGACTATGGAATTGAGCTTATTTGACTAGAGAAAGCAGCAATATGTCTGCAATTTTCACACTGCTGTTCATGCCTTTTTATATGGAGCTCCAGCTGCCTCAATGGGAAAATAAGAGCTGTAATTCACTGTAAGGGGAAAAAACATCAGACACGCTTCTAGTTATTGGGCAATGTGTTTTGTAACATTTGGATCCTCTTCTGCTGCATCTCCTCCTTGCAGAAACCTCATAAACATGTCCTGATTTTTTAAATTTATTTAAATTTCTGTCAAATAGCCCAGAGCCCATTGGAGCCTTGAAGATATCTATGGCACATTCTTCAAACGATAAGCCAAAATTTTTAATTTTTCTGACTTGGGTGTTTTTTCTATTAAATTAGCCTGATTAAAAATTTCCTCATTTGTTTATTTCTTTTAAATGAAACATTTCATACAATGATCCTAGAAGCTGGCGCATGAAAAAAAAAATCATATGACATCAACTGAAAAGACGAAAATTTTAAATATTAAAGGAAATAGTCACAGCTATCTCTGCCATCTCTGCCATCATGCCACTCTTTCCTCACAAAAAAAGAACGAAAAAAAACCCAAACCAATAAAAAAAACCCCACAACCTCTCCGAGAGAAAACAGGGAATGTAAAATTTTTTGAAAAATGTTTTTTTGGGGAACAAGCTACAATTTATCTACTGCTCTTTATCAGTAGATCTCAACCTTTCTAGGAAATACCTATTTTACAGCAAGGGAACTAAGGCATAATAATATGACCTTATTGCTTAGGGTCAAAAGTCTTGTTCAGCGGGACATCAGAACTTAAATCCTTTTCGAAGACAAATCATTGACTACGACCTGCAGAATCCAGGATTAACCTGTATGATCTTTTTGTTTGTGAGGCAGAAAGTGTTAGTGGCTAGAATCAAATATCAGTTCCAGCTTTTCTAACAGTTGTTAAAGACAGAGAAAAATTTTTAACAATGTGTTTTTAAGTCTTGTTAGTTATCTGCATTCTGTACTTCAAAATAGCTCCTTCTGACAACTTGGACTGTTATTAGTGAAATATTGCTCTTGAGTGACTTCATACACAAAAAACGGTATAAGTAAATTGAAGATATTCTTTTAGTTTTATGGTATAACATATTCAGGTCCCAAGTCTTTACCTAGCCTTAGTCTTGGACTAACAGGTCTCTGGTTTCTTAAAGACAATTTAACATGAAAAATATTCTATAGTATGGGGTTTGTATTATGTTTCAAGGAACTTAGGCTTCTCTGTATGAGGAGTAAGATGGTGAAGCTGGCTTCTAATCCAGACTCCAAATGGTGTAGGCAGCAATGTTTTTTAAGCATTTGCAATGCTAGGTTATTAGTTGGTGATAACTTTGTGATGGTAATGGAATAGTCCAAGATAATTGCTTACTAGTCTTATGCGCATCCAGTACTTTGTTGTGAAATTCCTTACAAGCATTGGGGGTGTTTTTTAGATCAAAACAAATTCTTATTTTATTTCTGAGATAAAAGTAGAGAATTAAGGATAGAATTGATTTTTTTGACTCAGAAAATGAGATGTTGTGTCTCTATTTGACTGAGTTTTATCACAAACCTATTTAAATTATGTGGTCAGGATAGAGAATGTTTAAATCCATTTATTTTAAAATATTTTACTTTTTTTTTTGTGCTCTGAAACTTTATACCCCTTCTCAAAGCCTTAATTTTGCCACCTTCTTCTTGACCTAGTTATTAGAAGCTTAGATCTAACAAAAAGGGAATAATCAACAAAATAAAAGGAAACATATAATGAAACATATTATGTTGTTGCATAATGAAATCAGAGCCTTGAATAAGCATTGTAAAATAAAATATTGTCTATATTCAGTTTATGATTTTAATGGATAGTTTTGTACATTGTAGCTTGAGGACAAAGTAGTTCAAATAAGAATTGAGGAAATTTGACAAGGTCATACAGAATGTAGGAACCTATAAACCCAGCTGTTACCAGTGAAATGCCTGGCTATTCATTTTCCAGGCAAACTGATGGAATTAAGATGTAGATTAAAGTCATTTTAGCTCAATTGCTTTCAGTGGAATTGCGCTGATCGTCACCACAGGGAACTTCACACGACTGAAGACTGTGTATTCCCATTCTCTGCTCTTGTTCCTCTTCAAGTCAGTGGATCTTTAACCTATGAAGTCCTTTGTTGCAAGATAAATATGTGATATTAATCAATGGGATTTGCATCAGAGAGGTGTATTACATGATTTGTTTATGCAAATAGCACAAGAAGTGAACACTCCAAGGGCAAACAGTAAGTGATGTTTGATTGGAGCTATTTAGACCGACATGAATGCTGTTTAATAAAATAATGCCGTGTGACTTTTAGCACTAGATTAATCAAAAAAGTTAATGTGTCATTTAAGCAGAAAGAAGGAACAAATAGCATTTCTATTTACTGTTTATGGGTAGGAATAATATTTCTGTTGTTATACTTCATAATAAAATTGCAAATAATTGTCCATGATCTTTTGAAAATGGTCAGATACCTAATAAATATGTTCAGAGAATAATTCCATAACAGTAAGCTACTATTACTAAAGGGCAGTGAAAATAAGTGTATCTTCACATGAAGAATTAATTACTTCAGTGATTTCATACAGAAATGCTGATATGAACAAAGTGAAAATTTAATAATTCACTGAGTAATAAATATAATCCTGAGGGAAATGCCTGATTTTCTTGAAATGTGCCAGATACTTTTCCTGTCTTAGAGGGAGAGAATGGAAGGTTTATCTCTCCAGTTTCCTTCTCATTTCCTCTGAGGTACTGTCTTCTGCTAGATGCCTGAACAGACACTCCCTTTGTTATTTTTATATGTATCTTTGTATTCAGTCAGATGAAGTTTAGATAGCCAGAATGATTTAAATCTTATTTAAGTGTTATAATCAAGAATAACTTACATAATGCAAAAGGCTTTTTCTTGAGGCTTTGACTGTTCATATTAACTTCTTGTTCAATTATCCCATCTAGGAGCTGAAACATTGTTTTCTAGTTTAGGTGACCAGTCACACAGCAGTGTAATTATAAGTAAGATTATCCTGGTATTTGTCATGGCATACAGTGGTACATACAGTTATTTTATTCCAGAAACTCAGAAAATTACCCATTCCTTGCTCCTCACTGATTCCATCTTGCACAGCTTTTGCTCCCATTCAGCTAGAAAAGTTCATGCATTTTTTGTATCCCTACCTCAGACACAATGATCAATAAGGTTAGTAACTGTATAAATAAGATAATTCTATCCATTTGTTTCATTTTCACATGCAAAGTGAACAGTTGCTGTACAAAAGCTTCTTCCTCAGACTTGCCAAGTGTTTTGGTTCCCAAGAAAGAAGAGCTATCCATTCCTCTGCCTCTGAGTTCCTTAAAGTCACTAGCATTCTGCTAATTGCTGTTTGTAGAACTCTTCTGTGGAATAGCAGTGATGGAGAAAATAGCAACTTGTGCCTCCACTCTTAGAAGTTACTTGACCAAAATAAACTCTGAAGAAATAGTGGTGTCAAAAAATCATTATTAACACAGCAATGTTTATTTCCTCAGTTTCAGTGATTCAGCCTTACTGCTTTACATTGCTTGAGAATGCAAATCAGTTGTAGTTTAAATCAAGTCAGATAGTCACAGCCATTTTGCCTCAAATAACTCTACAATAGAAAGAGCACTCTGTGATAACTTATCCATTGCTCATAATGAATAAATATAGCTATTTAGTAATATAAGCTTCGACATCTTGAAATAAATCTATATTTTGTCAAATTACTTGTCCTGAGTCAACACGACTTTTTACAAGTGTGACAACTTAAAAAGTGTCCTTGCACACGTAGAAACTCATCCTGATGAGAAGCTTTGATAGAATTGTTCCCAGATATCAATATTAGGCTCCACTGATGGAGAATTACCACCTCCATAGTATAGGCAGCACGGGATGGAAAGGGTTTTTGCCCTGTAGGTGCTCTGAATTGGAACAGCTAAAATAGGGACTAATTCCTCCTTTCCTGGAAGATGCTACCCCAAAGCAAAATTGAATATGGTGCTATATGCTGCCATCAGTTACTGAAGAAACATTCTTCATATTCCCAAACTTGAATTGCAGAAGAACAAACACTCAGGTGGCTTAAATGTCTGATTTGTCTACCTTGGGGTTTGAAGTGCATTTCTGCAAGGCACTGAGTGGTGTTCTTTATGATCCCAATGAAAAGATCACTCTGATTCAGCAAGATACTGCTTAAAATACCATTCATTGGAGCTAACACTGTAGGGAAAAAGAGAACAATATAGACAATCTTACGTGCCTTCAGATGTAGGGAACAGTTGTATATCATTAGAAAGACCTCTAGTCAGGGAACAGCACATAATGCAGATCCCATCTGTTTGATGGCATTTTGGTCTTTAGAGCTCTTATAGGATATTCTTAGAAAAGAACAATCCTATTAATCATTTCTAGTGTCAAACAAAAGGATGCTCACATGAGAACAGGCTGCTTCACTCTGAGATAAATACAAGCACACACAGGTGGTGTTATTGCTGATGCAAATGGCAGCTGCCTACAGGCTCCTTCATTACTAGTACAGCTACGTGTACCCTGAAGCCAAGGAACGTGCACAGCTCGACACAGTGCTAAAGGAAAGCATCAGAATACAACTTTGCACAGAAAAGCTGTGCACCTTCTCAGGCAAGCTCTTATGTGGAGCATTAATTCTTTGGTGGATGATGGTCTGCCTGATAGGATCACTACTGGTTTACCTAAAATACTTCTACCATTAGCTGCTGTGGTTGCAATTCATGACATTAGTGTTTCAAATGCTCAGATAGCATTTGATAATCTGGGCCTGCACCTCAGTCTCCCAAAAAACAGGTTTTCAGCACATTCCAGCTGTATTTCACCATGAAGATAACATCTTCCATCAACGAAAGTAAATTGCAATGATCTGAGTTGAAAACTGGACCATGGGCAGACTTTACCCATCCTTTCTCTGCCTACTTCTGTAAAATTCCTATAGGCAGATAATCCTGTCTGACATATACACATGACTAAAATCAGTCTCTTCCCTTACCTGCATTAGTCTTAACTCTAATAACTGCCCAGTACTAATAACTGCAGCTCAAAACCTCATAACTGCTCCATATTCACTATGGTAGCCTGGGAAGTGTTTTCATTTGGACACAATTCTTTGGCAGTAATCTAATTTTAATTAAGTATTGTGATAAAATTTGCCTTTCTAATTGTATCAGACAGTCTGTATTTCTTGTCATCATGGTATGTTATTGGGATGACAGCAATTTAAAATCTAATGCCTCTAGAACATTTACAGTTGAACATGTTGTTTCAAGTTTATTCTATCTTGGTTCTTCCCTTCCTATCTTTAGAACAGTTTAGTATTCTCCTTGTTCTAATAATTTTCTAGTTTACCTCTATGTAAAAAGGTACCAACGCAGTATATTTTAACACATTTCATCTTGGATGTCTGCATTTGACACTGCAAGATTTGTTGCATAATTCTCCAGTCTTATTGCTTATGCAACCTTGCATCTTTGCTCTTTAGAACCCACTTAGGAACTGAATGAGTTTCTACTGAAGTCCCTGAAGACACTAAATTTGAAAAAATCTCAACCTAAGGTTCATATAGGATTTCAAATTTGACAGTTTCTGTTCAGTAAAGACCTGAGGCAGCAATTTTAAATGGTTTAATTTGCATTTTATGGTATCTTATTAGTAATAAACACATTTCAGATATATATATAGCTAATATATGCTAAGGAATTTTTTCACATATATGTTTTGTGAAGCTTTCCGCATTGTGAATTTATTTTTTTATCTTTTGTGTTGTTATAATTTCATTAATTATTCCTGTCATTTTTCACAATCTCATATAACCAGCTCTTGATGGTCTGAAGACTTAATCAAATTAGTGAATCATAGAATGGTTTGGATTGGGAGTGACATTTTAAAGTAATTTATTTTAAAAGAGTGCCATGGACAGGGGCATCTTCCACTAGACCAGGCTGCTGAAAGCTCCAGCTACATTGACTTTAAACATTTCCAGGAATGGGATATCCACAACTTCTTTGGGCAACCTCTTCCAGTGCCTCACTGCTCTCATAATCAACTGGCTTTCAGGGGCAGATTGCCTGGTCATGGCTAATGTTTCATCTACCAATAATTACCAAATACTATTTCTTTCTATTTATCCCCAGCCTGTATTATACTTGTACAGACTGTAAAGAGCAGTAAAGAACTTTTTTTTTATTTGTTTTATTTGGAACTGTTGCAAACCTCTCGTTGATGTAAGGCTCAATGATTTGTCTACTAAATTTGGTGAACGTGCCAGTGTAACTTCAAAAAACAGTTCAACTTTTGTTTCAGTAAACAGCCATGTGAAAAATTACTTCATGTGTTTGACAAGAAGACCTTCATTCTGATAAGAATATATCTAAGAGTTTCAGATATAAAATAAACATACTTCCAAAAACAGAAAGAATAATGGATTTATAATGGCTTAGGTGGACAGATTATTCCCTCTTGTGGCAGCTGACCCCAAATCTTAGAGATTTTGCTGGACTGCAGTTTATGTCTTATTTCTGGCATGTGTTTCAGTTAAAGCACTGTGAGTTAGAAGGTGTTCATCTGACCATGACAGTAATTGAGCATTCTGGGGAAGCACAATCAACTAGTTTTGATATTATTTCTTTCAGAATGAGAGTGAAAAGAATAACCTTGCATGTCCCTACATGAAACTGAGCTTTCCAAATTGACAGGATTTGAATCTCATTGTCTCAGGAAAATGAACACTGGAGTTAACACTTAGAGTACTTTAGCTGACTACCAAAATGACTAAACCATTTTGAAGACAAAGGTTGCTCACTAAAATTGTTTCAGCATTTTCAAATGATATTTTTCTCCATGCAGCTCTTATAATATACTCTGTATATTTCCTATTTGCAAGTATTTAAGAGAAATGTAAATCAGATCTAGCTATAATTAATGTGCCTCAGCTTTTACATTTGCTTCTATTAAAATGTCTTTAACTGAAGCAAAAATCCAAACTATCAGAAATACTGCAATTGCATAATTTAATATTTTTCGTTGATTTCATTATCGCTGAAGATTTTGGTGCAGTCCTAGTTCTCTTAACTAATTATAGTAGCTACCTCTCTGTTTTTAATTGCTAAATGAAGCCAATCCACTCATTAAATACAAAAGGAAAGGAGAGAGGGAGGGAGGGAGAGAGGAAAGGAGGGAGGGANATCAGATATTATCATCATGGGGACTGTAACTCAAATCACAGGTGCCCTAATTTTATCAGCAACAATTTACCTAACCACAATAAATCCTGACTGATCTGAATTTACCTTTCTAACAAATGAGCATCTTCATATATTTGACAAAACTGTGGCAGAAACCTTTAACAATTGTTTTTAATTATTTATGCAATGAACAGGAATTATCCTNAATGAACAGGAATTATCCTTATTTCTTTTTCACTGTAATGAAGCATTCCCTTTTTTAAGAGTAGTATAATTAACCATATTGATATAGGGCCTAAGACACCCCTTAAAATTACCAGCCAACCCATCTGAAGGAGTTTTCTTTTTTCATTATAATAACCACTGTGACCTTTTTGATGGGATTTGTGAGGACATAGATTTCTTCTGTTTCTAACTAAATAAAACTAGAGCCTTATGACCAACTAAAGCATTCTTCTGAAAGGATTACCTGAGGTATGGGATGCTTTAAAAATTGTTTCAAAACATCTGATACTTCTATTAGTTTAACAATTTATTTTTCTTATTAATGGAATTGTTATGCTGTCCATTTTTCAAAGGTTTTCTCTGAAATACTTTTTCCAACTTTTCCATTTTTTATAATGTTAGTTTTAATTGTAATCTATGAATTTTTAGATTTCTTTTTTTGGCTTTAACAACTAAAGCATATTAATTTTATTTTTTCCCTATAAAGTCTTTTATCTAGGTTTTTGATTTTTATTTTGTTCAGGTAGTATTCTTCCTTGTTTTTAAGTATTGAAGCAATAGCCATCTCTTTGTTTTCAAATGATTGTTTGCTGCAACTTAAAGAACCTAACATATCCTGGATTGATTTTAAAACTCTCTTTGAAATCTTTACTAAAATTCGTAAAATATCTAATAAAACAAAACCAGCTATTTTTTAAAAATGTTGTTTACAGACAGACATATTACCTCACTGCTGTTAGTTGATATTTAGATTTGGCAGAAAATAGCTACCTTCTTCATTTTCTTTTTGGTATTATGACTTTAAAATTGTGGGGTTTTTTCTTATATGAATACATAAACATACAAAAAGTACATATTTAGCTATTAAAATTGCTATTTTTTCCATAACTTTTAACCAATTGATTCTAATCATTATTGTTATTAACTTTCTTCCAGGTCTTAATTCTTTTTTTTTTTTACAGATGAGTAGTTGAACTGAAAAATCAATTATTCATAGAGCCTGAGCCCAGATAGATTAGATGTACTTCATTTCCCTTGTCTAAAAAATCACTTATCAAAAAAGATATCAAATTAATCGGGTATGAACTACCTTTGTTAAATGTGTGTTGTATTTCATCCCATTTTCCAAGTTCTTCCATTTATTTGATTATATTCTCCTTCAAAAGTCTGTCCAGAGTTCTCAATACCATTGATTCATATGACATTGAGTTTACACTTATTTAGATTGCAATTTTCTTTCCATTTAAAAGCAGATACTGTATTTTCCTATCTCATATGTTAGCACATTCACTAGCTTCCTTATGATGAGTTGGAAATTTCACATATGATATGTTCCAGCATAATATGATGGAGAATACAGTTCCTTTGACTGAGATATTTTATAGGTTTTTAACAGCTATGCTTATTTTTTAAAACAAGCTTGTTTTCTGATGTTTCAATTACCTTCTTCCCCACTAACCACATAGCTTTTCTTTCATTCTTAATATCTCCTCCATGGTTAAAAACAAGTAGAATATTCATTTATTTTTTATGCTGTCCATAAATTAATTTTAATCTCAGACCTTTCTTATTCCATCACTATATTAGATGTCACTAAACAGATTTTGCTGGTCTGTAAGGAAGACCTTACATAATGTAATTAATAATTATGACCAAAAAATTAGGAGTAGGCTAATAAAATGTTTTGGTAAATATAAGAGATATAATCAATATTAAAAAAAGAAATCCAAAACATATTGCAAAAGGACAAAGGGACATGAATTCATTTTTCAGAAAATTGTGATAAATTAAGTAACTTTCAAAATTACATTCTGAAGCAATTCACATTTAGAAATGTGAAAACAAGCATCAAACTAGACTTAAGTATCTGATCAAATGTAGGCTAATATCAACACTGATGTATGAGCAAATCACCGTACACCATTTCTGCTGAAGGAGACCCTAACATGCAATGTAACTCATCCCAAAGTAGGTGAACTAGGTCTAGGTGTTTAAAAGAATTTATTTCCTTTCATCAGCTATAATGGAAACACATAGTAACTAGCATCTCCCTATCTTAAGCACATTGAAGTCAACTCCTGGTGTCTATATTTGAATCTTTATTTGCTAATCTCCTATGCTTTTTACATTTATTCATGATACATAGTATTTACTGAGAATTCTACTACAAAATATTCTGTTCATATTCTAATTCTTATAATAGTGTTATTAGATAATATTCTAAATGAGTTAAAGGGAATGTGAATTAGATTTTTTTCATCTCTCCCTGTTATCTTAGGTGAAAGAAATGCAAGGTATCCTGTATCTTTGTTTTATTTTTTCATTCTATTCCTAGACTCATGATGTGCATTTAATATTATCACTGGTGGAGATATGTGGATATTTATACTAAAGCTGTAACATTGCAGAAAATTATCCTATAAAAAAATTTCTTTCAGAACTGTGGATCAAATACAGAGAAATGAAGTAGGAGAAAAAATAAGAACAGATTCAGGGTCATAATTTACTTATTAAACTTCAGCAAAAATTTTGTTTAGTTCATTCCCTATAGTCTTCACTTAATACTTCCAGAAAAGATGTTGAGGTCTGTGGTTTTCTTGCTACTGTGAACAACAACAAGGCACGGAAAAAAATCTAAACAGTTTTACCTTCCAGTTTTTCCTAATTCAGTGAATAATTGTCCCAACTGCTCTCTTTTACTGTTACTTTCCCAGATGAACTGTATTTATTTTGCATGTCCTTTTACATGTGTAGCCAAGTTTTGGTTGGATACCTATGTTGGTGTCCAGAATGAGGGTTCATTGCTGGGTGTTCATTGCCACACTCTGAGGAGAGATATTTCTACTTTTAATTCTAGTTTGAGTAGAGTAGGGACCTTGGTGATAACCTATAAAGGGCTGGCTCACCATTTATCAAAATTTTACACTATTTATATATTTTAATAAACAAATACATCAGCATTCATTGGTCACAGATTGCATAATTTGTTTTAAAGTTATTTACTATTTACTAGCTATATCACTTGCTTCTCATGCTAATTAGCTTGCATGTGCATTTCTTCCCTCCATTTGATTCTGGAATCAGTAGGTGATTAGTAAGTCAGTAGTCACAATCCCTCACTGTTGAAATTGTCTCTCTCCCAGTTATTGCTTGGTTCTGCTGACTTTACTCCTGGTAACTGCAATCCAGACAGCCTACTCATCTTTGGATTGTCTTCCCTTTTCCTTAAAAGAAAACATTAGCCAACCATAAAATGTTCACGATGCAATTGCTTAAACATTACCATCCAGCTGTAGTTACTGGTTAACAGTTAAAAAAACCTGGAAAATTTGATTCAAACCTTTAAGGGCTCAAATTTTGAGTGACTCAATATCAACAAGATAGCTTCTGCTGTTCTGTATCAACAAAGTTTATTAAAAGTATATATGCAGGTAGAAAAGAGCTGCCTGTGCACCATCTGTCTTTAAACAGAAGAGAGACTAAAACTGTTATTAAAAATGCTAAATTTCAGCAGCTATTTTGTACCATTCTTCAAATTATGTTACCATCTATAAATATAAAATTTATTGAAAGATTTTGCCCCATGCCTGTGATTTTATTTCAAGTGAATTACCTACACTTTAAAATTGAAGGCAAAATTTACATCAACCCTTTCAGTTTCTTGGTATACATTATTTAAAAAAAATGCTTATTTGACTCCATTTTGGTGGTATGCAGGAGTTCTAAAACAGGTTTAAATTGCCATTCAACATGCTGAAAGTGATAAATAAAAAGGATTTGGATATTTTCTATACAATAACTAGTGCTGCTTTTCCACTAATTTTTAAGTTCCTTTTCTTCACTAATATCTTTGTCAGGGAATAAAAGCTGAAATTTATGAATTCTAAACTGTTTCAGATAACACATGGTCTTAAGTCTTGTTTATTCTTGCCCTTAATCTCGGTTTTTGTTTTTATAAAATAAAATTTGTATTTATTTTTTAAACTTTGATACTTTAATTCAGTAGAGTAAAACAACATATCTCCTTTGAAAGTAGTGTTTACACATTATATTAAATTATAAAGTGTGTTTTTTAAAAACTTGCACGTGTTTTAACACTTCAACATGCAGTTTATGACGTACAACNACACTTCAACATGCAGTTTATGATATACAACACATAGAATGATAGGTTTTCCAAAAAAAGGAAAAAAAACCTATATTTGTATCATTATATTGAAAACAACTTAATACAAATTAATAGGGATTTTTTTTTATCTAACAACTAGTCAGAAATTTTGCCATTGTGAAAAAAATAATTGAACATTAGCTTAAAACTATCTAATTGTACAAACACTTTTATCCATATGTTAAACAAGTGTCCTAGAGCAGTAAATCAGTTTTTTAGTCTGGATTTAGCAATGGCCCATGTTAAAGGATATATTACAAAAAACAGGTTTAAAATTGTATCATTTTGACCAAAAATCACTTTTAAAAGTTGAGTCTTCCGTGTCCTTATTTACTGCTCACACAATCACTTGAAAGGATCAGTTTTTTATTATTACTTGGTGGTGCACCAAGAAGTTTTATAAAACAGCAACGGTTAACACTGTAAGTTAAAAATTTATGTAAAAGAAAGAAAAGACAAACTGCCACAACACTGGCCAAAACTCCCTACGAACACCATCCTGAGTTTGAAGGTAGGTAGGCAGGCATCTTTCTCTTCACAGGAGCTCTTTTTCACAGGAGCTGCCAAGAAAACTTCCAAAATCTGGATCTCACTGCCCAGGGAGGCTCTCTGTTGACGCTGGCCATTAACAAGAATTATAGAATAGATAAAAGCCTTAGAGGCTAGATAATTCCTAACCTGAAAGTTCTTTGATAGGGCTCTAGTTATTACCTGAAGAAATGCAGAGCAAATTCATTGTCCATGTTCTTTCGTTATCCACTACAAATGATAACTTACAATAATGGTACAGACTTGTGCAACTCACATTGTTTAATGTCACGGTGATTAATAAAGATCATTTGAAAACATCATTGTGTATGTGGATATGCATTCAGTTCACTTAAATTTTGACCTCCAGATATACAGTTCTGAAGTCAACTTTTCAAAAAAAATGATGAGAAAAAATTAATAGAAAATCTACATTTAGCAATGTCCCTTCTCTGCTTAATTTTATCTTAAGAAAGAATAAATACTGTTTTTTCTAATAGAAGTTACTTAAAAAGTTAAAGGGCCATGCTCTTGCTGCTGCAGACAGGAAAACTGGTTAGAGGACCCAAAGGAAGGAGGAAGCCCTGCAGGAATTTTGGGTAACTACTGGAAGACTAGTCTGGTGCATGCTGTGAAACATGGAGTCCATTAATCCTAGGGAGGTCTAAAGAGAGGTGAAATAGGCAGAGAAGACTTTCTTCTGCATGGACTCAGTCTTGCATATTAATATCAGGAGACACTGCTTGTACACAGCAGTGATTTGTTGTGATAGAGCACAAGCTTAAATGAATCAAAATGTATGAGAAAAGACAGATAAGACGGGCAGAATAAAAGAGACACACAAGGGCAAAGGAAAAGGAAAGTGTGTCCAGAAATCACAAAATTTGAGGGAAATATTTTGGAACATTTCCTTTGGACTTTATTTGTTTCAAAAGAAAAATACATAACACATCCATTATCAAAAGTGAAACTACAAACAACATAGAAAAAGCAATAAAAAATAAATGCATGCATGGATATAAAATTGGAGATGAGGAACTAAAGGCGTGAAGTCCAAATGTAAGCATTTCATATAACTAAATGAATCCCAACTAGAGCAGCAAAAAATTGAAAACTGGCTTAAGTTAGATAAACTCTGGACAACATATTTACTGACACTAGCAATGTGCCTGCTGCAGTGGGACAAATTCTGCTTTGGTCTTATAGATTTTAATGGTGAATACACAGCTACAAATGCTATGCAGTGAAAGCCAGAAGGAGAAAAAAAAAAAAAAATAAAATAAGTCATTTTTATGGGATTTTAAAGCATTACAAGAATTTCTGCAGCAGTTGTGATTACTGCTCTAAGTGAACTGTATAGTTTATAATCTGCTATGAACCATTCTCTACCAGAAGAGAAGAGAAATGAATTGTGGCAAACAGGGGAAGAGATCACAAATAACTGTTAGAAGGCCAACCATGAGGCTAAACGCCTTTGTGAAGAGGTCAACGTTTGATATGTCTCTTGCTGCTGGCGAAGTATTGTACTCTGTGAAAATACTTTGATCTGGTGGGATTTAGCTTATTTGCTCCTATCCTTCAGCTCTCAACAAGCATTAAAGCGTATAATTAAGAAAGTGCTTGCTTGCCTCAATCCAGGAAAAAGGAAGAAACTCTTTGAAAACACAATCCAATTATGTTGGGGTGGACCTGAAGGTTTGAGTCGCTGAAAGCTGTCAAACATATTTATTTTGAAGCAAGACTGTATCCTCAGGAGTTAATTCACTTCATAGAGATCAACACTTGCCATGAAAAGGCCCTGATAACACATCTTCATGGGCTTCTCTGTGCTTTCCCTTACTTTTGGTCATCTCATGGTTGTTGGCAAGATGCATGTTAAACTCACCAAATGCTTTCAGGTCTAAGTGTCATTTAAATCCTTTAGAAGTTTTCCATACCATTCTTCTGTCTTAAGTAAACTCAGGTTCAAAAGTTTTGGTCTAAAATTCAATATTTTTGCCTTTAAGATTTTTCTGAATAGGTGTTAGCCAGAAAAACAGTGCATTTGTGAAATAATGTGATGAGAAGGAAAGTTCTAGACATTATGTATGCTTATGTCCTGTAGGGGCTACAGAAGAGCTGAATTCAAAAAGTAATTTAGTAGTCTGAAGAACTTGAAAGAACAACCTCATCCTTATAAAAGACTAGACTTTAAGTAGCAAGGCTATGCATATGTGTTTTTTGGGCTATATTCTAAAAAGACCATGGAAGTCCCTGCTGAACTTGACTTTGTGATGTCAATGAAATTCTGCAAAGATCTACTTTCTTTCTGTGAATATCTGAGCTTCTGAACTGCTGAAGTCTCTACTGCCAGACTTTGCCATATCCCTATATACTTGCTAACACGTGTATGCACAACAGCCTCTGATGCTGCTGAGCAGGCGAGGCAGCTCTGTACAGCCTTGCCTCTTTCTAGCACAGTTATGTTGCAATAGCTAACACTCTTTGGGCTGCAAGTTAACAATAAAGATGTTAACATTACAGGGAAGAATCCAACAATGCTACATTAAGGCAATTGTGTATAAGAAGCCAAACGTGAGGGATGAATGTAGCAACCAGAAAGAGAAAGGACACGCAGGCAAATCCTATAACTATGAACTGTCTCTTATATTCCTATCATCATTGCTATTTTATTTTCTAAGAGTTATTAAAAAACTGTGTAGAAGACAAAACCTCTTCATTTCTAACACACATCATAAAATCCATGATGTGAAATGAAGACTATAATGACATTTTTGCCATGATTTTTATTTGGATTTCCTGCATTACAACAGATAGATATTAGCCTAAATTCAGCAGTGATTTCTAGTTCACACACATTTGCTGAATTTACAGGAATTCAATTAGACTCAGCAAAAATATGCACCACTATGGGTAATGAAAATAGAATCTTCATTGCCATTTATTGAGGCCAGTTTAAAAATAATGGGGATAAAAATGGAAAATAATAATTAGTTTCAAAACGTGTCATAATCAAAGTTTAAGTAAAATTTGTACTTTTTAATAAGTTCAAATAAAAAAAATAATTCTAAATGGGTAGTATATCACAGTAAAATTTTTAGTAAATTAGTAAAATTTTTTCACATATTTGCAGCACTTGATTATCTCAAAAGCATTATCTTTCAAGCAGAAATATACAGACATGTGTCCAGTCCAGAAAATGAGGACTCTGTACATGTATTCAGAGCTTGGAAGACTCCAGGCTTATGTCTAAGTCCTCTAATTTAATTATTTTTTCAATTCAGCTGATGTTTCCAAAGACATGCCTCCAGACTGAGTACTAAAACTAGTTCTGACAGGGAGCATAGAATAATTAAATACTCATCCATTATTTTATTACATTCCATTCACATGACAAGATTGCTTTAAATATACATGATTGAATGAGGATTTTTGGTAAAGATCTGTGTATTAATCTCTTACTATTTTCAACCTGTTCAGTATTTACAATAAAAAACTTTGTTAAATTCCTTATATTCAACGTATGTTATTCTTATTTAGTCCTCTTCCTTCTCTACTGGTCTTGGGATTTCTAAATTCAATGTTTGGGGCATCATTTCCTAAACATAAGAGTTTGAGATGATCCTATGTAGTTTCCTCTGCCAGTCCAGAATGTCTCTGTTCATCCAGTGCAGTCGCAGCCAGCTGCTTTGTGGTCTTCTCAGTTATCCTCAGCCTAAAAAAACAATAAACAAATTTGTTTTATTGTTACTTAGAGAACATAAGATTACTGACTGATTAACCCTCAGCTATCAATTGACTGTTGTTTAACCCCAGTAGACAGCTCAGCCTGCTTACTTTTAAAAAAATTTTGTCTTTTTATTGCAACAAATTGGTATTATAATTAAAAAATATTTAATTTCTATTCATTTTTTATTGTGCTGAATTGCATAATATTGCAACAAATTTGCATACTCATATTGAGATGAATATGATTTTTTCTTATGTCAAATGAAATGGTAATATTTCTCAGATATTTTCAAACTGGAATTCACATTTGCTTGCACTGAAGTGTGCCTATATCTGTAAGCAATATGAGAAAGAAAATATCGAATTTTCTTTTCGCTATCTAGTATCTGAACCAACATTGATATTTTTTTTATTCCCTAGAGAGATATATTCTCTGATGTGGAATTTTTTTTGAGCCAAGAACTATAAAACACTGTTAGGATTTACATCATAACTAGAAATGATAAATACAGGATTAGACTGCCAGTCCTCATTGCTTAATTAAGTTATGTCAGGGTCTTTTTAAACAGCAAAATTATCTTAATTTATACTTCAAAAGAAACTGACACTGGGAAAGAGGAATGACTACATAAGTGGTCCAGATAAGTATTCCTCAATATTTTTTACTTCTATTTTTTAAGGGAAAGAATATTATTGTATTAAAGGCAATGCTTTGGTAACATTGACATCCATGAGAATGGAACTGGGCCCAAAAATGACTACTGGCAAACAATATCTCTGTTATGTCACAAAGGTAATTTTATTGAGTTTGCATGGCAAGGTTTGATATTGGGGTGACTTCAGGGGTGGCTCCTGTGAGAAACTGCTAGAAGCTTCCCTTATCTTTGATGGGACAAATGCCACCTGGTTCCAAGATGGACTCTGGGCAAGGCTGATCCCCTCAGAGACGCCCATTGTGGAGCAGATATCCACCATGGAGGGTCTCACGCCTGGGCATGCAGATCCCCAAAGGAGGCTGCTGTCCTGTGGGATGCCTGGGCTGGAGCAGGCTCCTGCCAGGACCTGTGGACCCATGGAGAACTGACTCCATGCTAGAGCAGATTTTTCTGGCAGGGCTTGTGACTCTTTCCTGAAAGACTCTGTGGAAGGGACCCAAGCTGGAGAAGTTCCTGCAGCCAGTGGGAAGGACTCATGCTGGAAAAGCTCATGGAGAACTGTCTCACATGGGAGGGACCCTTGGTGGAATGTCCTCTCCCTGAGGATTAAGGTGCAGTGGAGACAACATGTAATGCACTGACCCCAGCCCCCATTCCCTGTCTCCCTGTGCTGCTGGCAGGAATGAGGAGGATTCAGGAGGAAAGTCAAGCCCAGGAGGAAGGGAGTGGTGGGGGGACGGTGCTTTGATTTGGATTTATTCTCCTGAGAATTCAGGAGGAAAGTCAAGCCCAGGAGGAAGGGAGTGGTGGGGGGACGGTGCTTTGAAGATTTGGATTTATTTCTAATTTCTCTACTCTGATTTATAATAAATTAAACTAACTTCTTCAAGTTGATTCTGTTTTGCCCAAGATGGTAATTGCCGAGTGATCTCTCCCTGTCCTTATTTTGGTCCACAAGAGTTTGCTGTGTTTTCTTCCCCTTTTCCAGCTGAGGAGAGGAGCAATAGGGAGGCTTTGCCTCAGTAACTAAAGTGAGTTCTATATGAATGTGTGCCTTAATTTCAGTATCTCTATTTTAAAATTTAAGAAGTCCATGGGAGATTCAACTTGGAAGAATAATAAAGAGGGCTGCGCAATCCCTTTATTCAAGGTAACAGCAGGAGATGAATTTTTGACTCCAATTGACAATGAAGAGCTAAAGATGGAAGCTACTACTATTCCTAAATAAATTAAACAAAATTAGGAGTCATGTAAATTTTCTTCTTAATGCTTTTATTATTTTATTTTAAGACAAAACTGTTATGTTTGCAAATAGTATTTATTTGCATTTTACTTTTAGCATCAGAGTGCATATCAATTATTTTTTAGTTAGGTATCATATATAAGCTAGTTTTCATGTGGTTTGACATCTAGCTTTAATTAAATGCTTAGTTTTATAATTCTAAAGGTGACATCAGTCCCATTCTGAAAGTACACACAGTACAGAAAACAGGAGTATGATCCATAACAGCACAGCTATTATGCTCACACAGAAACAACAGTTCTTAGACTGTGTTCAATCCTCAGATAATCTGAATCTTAGATTTTTAAAATCTCATTTTACAACTGTGCATTCCGAAACAAAGGGGGGTCTAACTGACTTCTTCTCCATAAGCAAATAAACAGCCAGAGAAGAGTTGAATGGAACTGCAGAATCTGCATCGGGGAGTATGCTCTTTTCAAGCTTTAGAAAGCAGACAATACACCACTACACTGGCAGGATGGTCCTGAAAACAGAAATGCAAAATTGTCTCCTGAGATACTGGGCAATGAAGATAGCTTGATGAAGTGAACAAGTTACCACCAACTATGTTGGTTTTGATTTTTCTTCTTTCAAACACTAGATATTAATGGTCAGTTAATGGTCAAATTTTATCGCATGATACATATAAATGTTGTGGAGTTCTTCATAGAGATTTATTAAATCAGTCTGTTGTCAATTGGGGACTCTGGCCAAAATACATTAATAAAGGAAATGAGTAATCTATCCATAGATCAAAGAGTAATTAGGAATTTCAGTTACATGGAAAGATTTTGTGGTAACAGTTCTCTCTTAAGGACACTTAAGCATCAGAAAAAAATGATTGTTTATGTCATCAGCATGAGAACAGCTGAAGCCCATAAATAGTTTTATAGGAGCTAGTTCAGGCTTTCATTCTAGTGCTATAATTTTAAATGATTTTCCTTTTTTTTTTTTTTTTTTGTCTTTTTTTTACTCTCACTCTTAATTTAATCCTGTTTGAACCAGACTGTCATCTTTATTCGGAATGAACAGTATTTTACACTGCAAGTCATTCCAGTGATATCCCTAATGCAATTTATTGCATGCTCTGCAATAAAGCTTTGTTTAGATGGAACATGACCCTTGGACAAAGGAATCTTGATGCACTGGCTATATACTTGATAATTTGATAAAGTTTATATATCTGTTACATATAATATTTCTCTCTATGAAGCATATGAGAGGACCAGTTTTTGCATTTTTATCCTTATTTGTGTAATATTACTGATCTTGAAGCAGAAACAAAGTCCTGGGTCTCCCCACAAAACTGCAGACAGTGGAGGTGTTCATCAGCTTTTGTAAACAATCGTCCTCATAATTTGAACAGTTGCTCTGAAGCATAAAGAGACATTCTTTAGACTGCTGTTATATCACCTATTCAAAAGAAAAGTACAAATATTTAAAGATATATATGGTCAATAATATCAGATTATCTGGAGAAGCATGCTGCTATTACAAATTGTCAGTAGTAATTAAAATATAAAGTTTTATATTTTATATATTTTATTTATTTTTTACTAATTTCATTGTTCTAGGTGGCTGGATGGTAGCCATTTAGTCGTTTCAACCAGTTAGGCACTGTCCATGGTCCTGTTGGCAAGGCTAGTCAGGCTTTCTTTTAATCATGCCGTAGATGTCAAAAAGAAACGTTAGTGAGTACCATGGAGCCAATCCCTTTGCTTGGGACTGATTTAAAAAATGACTTATGAAATTAGAATTCCATTTTATTATGTTCTCAAACAATATTTTGATGTCCAATATTGTTGTTATTTTATGTAAATATATTACAAAAGCAGGGAAATTTTGCAAGTTTATACATGATTAATTAGGAGGAGATAACAATCTAAAATTAAAGCTAAGAATCTTATTTATAAGCCTACTTTATTAAATATAATTCCTTCATTAACAACATTTCTGCTTTTCCAAGTAACCCATGATAGATTTTCTGTTTTTTCTAGGACTCAAAAACTGGGTCACTATGGCATCAGGGAAGTTTATCTTCTCTAGTGATCAAAACATTCAAACCTATTCTTCACTGGTATGTTGAGAAATCCATGAAATTTACTTTCTTTTCTTTTATTTGATGATGAATCTGGAAACAGAAAGAAAAAGGTAGTGAGAGGAGAAGAGAGAGAGGTATTAATAATATACTGGTATAACTTCATCTACAGTTTAAAGCATCTAGAAGACAGACACAGTTCTTAAATTTCTTCTCTCTATTAATAAGAGCACAAAATATCCAGTCAGTTATTTTAAGCTGTTTTTCTGCATGGAGGGAACTGAGAGGCTGAATTTTTTATTCAATTCCTTATTAACATAGAAGCAACAAATTGGGTGCATGGACAACTTGCAGAAAGAAAATTACAGTACTAGAGGCTCTGTAGCAAAGCTCTGTAGTGAAGATCTGAAATGTAGCATAAGTCAGCACTCGCTCATTCAAAATCAGAAACTCTGAGGCAAAACCACTATCCCTACAACCATTTTGCCTGATTTACCTCCTGATCTATGAGTTAAATTTTTTCAGTCTCAAGGAAAAGTTTTTATACGTATACAATCCGTTTGTATGATGTTTAAGACAAATAATTAAGTACACTAGACCTATTCAGCTTGTCAAAGAAAAGTCTAAGCCTTCTGAGGGCTTTGGAGTTTAAAATCAAAATTGCTTCAGATAATGGAAGTATGGGACAATCATTCATTGTTTGACGACAATGAATGTCTAATATGAATGGAACAACAAAATGAAAAAAGGAGACTGATTTAAAACAAATAAAAAAAAAGGAAAGTATCTCCACAAGACATGAATATTTGTAAATATTCATGACAAAAGTCATAGAGAACTGAAAAGTCATAGAGAACAGAAAACCTCACTGCTGTTTTCAAAAGGCCAAGGACTTTATCTCACAAATTAAGCAAGACTCTGCATGCAGAGGCCTAAACAATTCTCAAGATAATGTATACATCTTGTGGTCTCAGTCAGAAGCTTTCATTGAAAACAATTTATATGAAAACAAGAAATTTGCTAATTTCAAGAAAAGCCCACAAAATGTTCCTATTCAGGTGAAAACTGTGTCCTTAAAATATTAACAAATATTTGCCCTAAACATTTCATGACAGCGATTCAATATAGAGGTAGAAAAAAGGCTGGTAAATTGAAACTGTCTGAGGCAAATGTCACAAAATAGTCTTTATTCATGTGATTATTTTCTCTTCCAAAGATTAGTAACTGCATCCAGCTATTGGAAATCATCTCTGAGACATCCTACTGCTTAAGCTGGGCCCAGGAAAAGTGTTTGTTGGTCAAGGCCAAAACTCTGCCAAGGACTGCTCTAACTATCTGGAAGTAGAGAGAATAGCACTGTTCAATATGTGTTCCAGTGGCTAGGGTTTTCTCTCTCTTCATAATTTTTTATGGGATGCACTCAGGGGGCAAAGGCATGTCGGAATACTGAAAGCCTAGGAAATATTAGATCTTTAATGGTCTTACACAAGAACTGTGACTATAAAAAGTTCTTTGAATATGGGCTAACAGGCAGAATCTGCACCACGTGATGCTGACTTTTAGACATGACATTTGGAAGAGTCAAAACATCTGAAGTTTTGTGTGTGTTTTACTAAACAGCTGCATTAAAGGAAAACACTATTAACAGGATCACTATTAAAATTTTTGTTCATTTTAGGTTTTTTTAAAAGCATAAGTTTTGAAAAGAAAGGAAAAAGTAAGAATTTTTTTCAAGTCACAGTTCAATGAAAAATTTTACTTATATTTTTATATCTTTCAAAAAAATTCTACTTTTTAAACAATCATTTCTAGAACTGGGAGTGTTGCTCCGATTCTCTGAATCTGTTTAATTTCAGAATAGCCTACATGTCTAACCTATTTTGGAGATGTGACCACTGCTCAAACTGAGCATATACCTTAGTAGTAATTGTTCAATATACTGAGGAGATATTTTTCTTAATGAAATTTTTACAGGAAAGAGATCTGAACTTTCCACTGAATAAACAGATTCTTTCATTTCACTTCAAATGGTAAAATATTAATTCACACCATGATATCAGTGTTGTCGATGTTGTTCCAGGTTCTTCAGGAAGTATAACCTGAAGGAATTTCATCGTTAATAAATTAGGTACCAGTATATCACAGAGCCTTATAAGTTCTAGAAAAGACTCTCCTTAGCTTGACGTCAGGAAAGAAAAACTGACTCACATCAACTTTCTGACAAGGAAAAACATCTATTGAATTCATCTGGAGTTATTTACATATTCCCATAGAGATTGAAAAGAAATATTAAAAAGCAAAATTACTTTTCCCACATGTTAAGGGATATAAAGAACGATAATTATCTTTTCTTGTATTATGCTTCAAGGTGAGAAACCTGAGTTCTTAATTTATCCCATCTTTAGTAGAAGGAACAAGTCCTATAAATGTCATAGTTCTCCTGTTACATGATTTAATTTCATATTTTGTGTAAGAAACTGTGATTTTGTTGCACTTTGAATTACTTTTGCTGAGAAGTATATGATCCATTCAAATAACAGAAAATATCTGCTCCTGATTTAGTGAATATTGTTTAGTGTGGGGGGATGAAGGATCTTCTTAATGATTACATTAGGAGTAAAAGGTATGCTCAGTCCAGCAAACATGGTAATAATTAGAAAATGAAGGCTGACACTGAAATTGATTCCTTTCACTTTGAATCACTCAGCTGTGAAAACATCACTAATAAAAGAAGGGAAATTCCACTCCCACCAGTTGGTTCTTTACTCCTTCATCTGCTATTTGTTCTCTTGGGGCTCTTTTGACAATTTCATTTTGATTTGGAGAAGAGCAAACATGTCCTCCAATGTTTCTCCTGCAACTGCTTTTATCCTCCCAACTGAAAGCCTCTAGATGACAGGTGGAAGACAGAGTCCCTGTTTCATAAAAATTTCAAAATATGAAATTGGAATGAAAAGTCAAAATAGCTTTCATTCATCCAAAAGAGAGAAAAATGTGCAGCTCAACAGAACATAACTCTTTTTCATGTATCCAGAACACATCACAGGTATTTTGACTGTTTTAAATGATGCATACTGAATTAACATTAAAAATTAAAAATCCTTTTGAGGACAAAAAAAAATAATTGTATATATTTATTGCCATAAAATAAATATTGCAATATTTATATTGCCATATTAATAATATGTTTTTGATTAAATAATTTATTTAATCAATGAAATCCTAAAAAATATCTCTTTTAGAAAACAAGTATGAACCCAATAAAAAAAATCCTATTTATTGCTTGAAGAAAGATTTGCAAATTTAGTTGTAATATTACCTTCAATTTTCTATTGAATTTTAATCATAATGGACTATTTCCAGTATTCCTGTACCTTCTCATACTTTATTCCCTCCCACTCTGAGTACAGCTTGTGGAAGTCAGAAAATAGGAGAAAGAGAGAAAAATTATAAGAGAAATTATGAAAATAATCTTACAATAAAACAGAAGAGTAGGGATGTATATACCAGATCTTTTTCTCTCTCCATATGTCATTCCCTACAGTCTCCATCAGTCATTATCACTTTTGAAGGAGTTCAATTGACTGTTCAGAGACCTTCAGCTAAAGAAACAGAAATAGAGGGCATTTCAAAACTTTTGTTACAAAAATTACAACAGCTAGTTAATCTCAGCAATCTACATTTGATCTGTATTTAACAAAGTTGTATTTGATTATAGAATAATGATAGAAGTAGAACAGTTTTTTTAATGATAAAAGTGTAACTCCTGGAAGAAAGAAAAAGTGAATCTTTTTAAGGACAACTTCGGCTGTAAAATTTTTGTCCAACAGGAGCATTCTGGAGGTATTCATAACTACAATGTTTCTATGACATCTTATTTTTTCTGTGATTTTCCATCTCAAATGGAAAAACTATATGTTTAGTTCCAGAAATACCCAGCAGGGAGGTGACATGGTAATTTAGACATTTTAAGATTTTAGACATTTAGAGATTTTAGACATCTAGACATTAAGAATTTAGACATTTAGAGATTTTAGACATCGCAAGGTTGCTGAAAGAGTTAAGTACTGGAAACCTAGCTGAATAGTGCTGAGAAGTAATTTATCTCTGATAAATTCAGAGAGGTATGCCAAAACTAATAGATATTAATAACAGGTAGCTATAGAAGTATAGTGCATCTCTGGACATGCATACACATCTCCTCATCAATCATCATTTTTGTGGAGGCAGCTATTAATGGCTCTAAAACTGAGCTATATCTTTGACTATCTTGTACTAATAAAACATTACCTAGGCTTGACTTGAAGGCTGTAAAGTCAAATAATGGTTCATAACAGACTCCCCAAACAAGATGGTGTCAGAAGCCTTGCAGCTGCAAGTGCAGGATGATACCAGATGTTCCAGAGCTATAAAATCTACTCAGAAATGGTTAATTGTTATTTACTAAAGGACTAGAGCCTTGGGAACAGATTAGAACTACTTTTTTCAAATAAAATTAAAAACTATGAAAAATGAAAACTGTCTAACGTGTAAAATGTAGATGTAACATGACACGTTGAGAAAAGCATGACAAAAAAATTATTGTGAAAAAAGGCAGGTGGCTGTCAAAAATTGTACTGAATAACCTCAACAACACCTTATAACAAAGTGAAAAAACTCACACCAGAAAAATTAGTTTCAAAATAGGTTGGGGTGTTTATGACTTGCCAAACAACCCACTGAAAATATGAAGCATAATCTCAGAAGAAATGGTAGATATTACAATGCTTGTGAATGTTTTTACTCAGTAATGTTCAAGGTTTTTAAATTTACATCTTTTCCTTTAGCCACAGATTTTTGGCTTACTGTCCTCTTTCTTTACATGAATAGTTTGCCAGATCTTACAATAAAACCCTGCAAGAAATAACTGAAAACAAGATACATAGAAAAAGTTGGGTGAAGTTTCACATAATCTTTATAAAGACAGGCAGTACTGACAGCTGCCTTTGAGAAATTATTATATTTAACCAAGTCAAAGTGTTAGAACTAACCTGACTATTATTAAATAAAATTTTTTAAGTTGGTGAGTTGGTACAAGAGAAGTTAAGGTTTTTTGAGTAGAAAAGTCCATTTTCTTTGAAAAACTAGATTATATCACAACACAACTGTGTACTGAGCTGCCCATGATTTAAGCCTTGGTGTTTTACAATTATTCTCCAAAGTAGAAAATGTTATTTTAAAATTTTTAAGAAAATTAGGTTTGATAATATTGTTGGATAGAAAACAGACCTTTTATCTCTCTTCTCAATTATTGGAACAAATATTACTTAAAATAATATAAAATAAAAAAG
>VZTB01017987.1:134455-151529 GCA_013397245.1 Thryothorus ludovicianus
ATATAAAATAAAAAAGATAATTAAAAATATAAAATAATAAGATCCAGATATTAAATCTAAATATGGGTGACAGCAGAAATTCTTCTGACAGCAGAAAAATAAATGTTCACTATCTTTTATCTTCAGCTGAACATGGTATAGAAGAAATAAGTAGCCTTTAAACAAAGAGATCTAAAGAGACATCCCCCTCCAGACACACCTTTTTGATACAATGCATCTGTCAGGATTTCTCATATAACCTTCACCAAAAATTATTAAAAGCTCATTTGTAAGTTAAAAAAGTAAGCTTTGCTTTTCCTTTCCAAATAATGAAATATACATTGAAAGTAGCTTCTATCTAACACTTATTTGTCATTAAAAATCTTTTTAAAACACAAATTTGTGCATTTTTTTTTCCCTCCCTAGAAAATATCAAACTTTGTTGGATGAACAAAAATCAATAGAACTTACAAAATTCTATTTCAGTTATTGAAGTTTATATCACGGGAATGAAACGAGGATTTGATATTTTCTTAAATTATTGTTTTTTGTTAGAACTGCCATCAGTTTCAGCTGCCTTTGGAAATTTAGACTACAGATCTTCATTGCAGGAGGCAATAATCAGAATATTCAAAAATTCATTCATGAGTTAATAAGATTATGCTATATAACTTCCTCATATTTTCATTCTGTTTTCTTAAACAATGAGGATCCTGATGCATAACATAGTTAAAAGTAATAATACTGCATTTGATTGTAAGGACATCTGGAAAAATCCATGTATTAGAATAATAAATTATGCCTGCATAGTGCAAACTTTCTGTGAAACTGGGACCTTAATTCAAATATTCATAGGGTGGTATTCGAGTAGCACATTAAAAACCATAGATGATGAGACAATGGTATTCTATGACAGAGAGATATTCTGCTCACTCAACACTGA
The DNA here is from genome assembly GCA_013397245.1 of Thryothorus ludovicianus. Classification (NCBI taxonomy): domain Eukaryota; kingdom Metazoa; phylum Chordata; class Aves; order Passeriformes; family Certhiidae; genus Thryothorus; species Thryothorus ludovicianus. The sequence goes on from VZTB01017987.1 coordinate 135,378, forward strand.
ACATTTATAGATGATGGAAAATAAAATATACAAAGAAGAACTTAAAATTCATCTCTAATATTTTACAATATTTGTCTCCAATATTTCATGCTGTTGAAGACACAATTACTACAAGCAGTAGGACAGGTCTCTACCCTTGTTAGCTTTCATGCATAATAAATAAGCATTCAATATATAATTAATGTAAACAATGAAACTGAAAACAAGGCACCTTCCTCCAGCCAAAAGGTTATTAATAAATACTATAATTATATAACATCTTGAGCTCTGTATCTGAAAATTGTGTGACTTTTTATTTTCCTTTGTTATAAACACAGCCTTTTCTCAGAAATTTCTGTCTACAACCCAGAACATCCTTGCTCTTATTAAGATCTTAACACAACACAAAGTTGTTTATTTGGGGCTTGACTGTCTGCCAGCAGAGCACTAAATATAAATGGTTTTTTGTTGTTTTGTTTATTAACTGATAAGCAAGATTGTTTACTGTGTTAATCAGTGCATACTTACTCCTGCCTTGAAGGCTGTTTATACTGAGGCTGAATATTTCAGCTAATTGGAAGAAGTTATGTTGGATCCATAAATCTTGCATATAAGGTTAATTTTACTGTTGTACTTACTCCTGCTATAAGTATATATCAATGGTTTAACTATCCCTTCTGAATTTGTTTAGTCTTTGCAAAGATTCCTGAGAGCTACAGAGGCATTCTGCAGTATATCTTATAAGAGTTCACAAAATATAAGTAACTAAATGAAAATTGTATGGTCACGTCAACCATTTAATGCCCACTACCCCTCACAGAAGGCAGCCATGGAGTGCAGTACCCAGACAATGCTGTTTTGCAGCTGAAGAAAATATTGGGAACATCAGAACACTGAATGTATAAGAAAAGTGTTATTATTAAAACACTACTCAGTTTCCTTAAAAGAAAATAAAGTGGTTTAAAAGTCTGCTAGTTTCAAGACAGTTGTTTAGTTTTTTCATGATCAAACAATTTACTCTAAACACTAATACTGACAGATGTTGATTTTCTAGCTCCATTTTTGTTGAGATAGACCAAGAAAAGGAGACTTCCATAGCCAAAGAAATCTGTGAAAAAGCTTTCTGGAAACACTTTAAAAAACAAAAACCCAAACAAACATTGGCAACTGAGTGTTTGGAAATCTGGCATTAATGTTTCCGCACATGTAGTAAGAGATAAAAAATGAATATTGATTCTGTTAAGCACCTACCCACACATGCAAGTATAGGCTATCTCCCTTGGAATTCTTTGATGTCATCCTACATTATGTATTATACTTAGCAAAACAAAAGGTAGCACGAAGAGATCATGTCTTCAGAGGTTATAAGTACACAGAAATGTGAAAAAAGCACATGTGGGAAAAAAACATCTGCTGGTTTATAGGGTCCTGTAGGTATTATATTTAAGTAAGAATCTAATAAGACGTGTAGATAAATATGAGCACAACCTTAAACAAAGCAAAATCTGTAAAACAAAAAAGTTCAACAACTTATTTCTTACTGAACTATGATATCTGAGCTCAGTAGAGCATGGAGAGCAGGCAACTAAGTAAAAAATTAAAAATTCTAATTTCTAATGATATGACCATTTTTGAAAATGATAGCTTCAAGATATTTCAAGATAGTTTCAAGATTTGACTTTGATTAATTTTTTTAATGAAAATTTTTATGCACTATCTTAAGAAAGGACTTAAACAAAGGACAAGATTTATAAAAGGAGAGAGGTTTTTTAAATTGAAAAAACATGTTATTTTAAAGGAGATTTTGTAATACCAGAAGAACAAAGTTATAATTCATAAATTTAATCTTAAATTTTATTCATAAATTAAAATAATAAATTTTAAATAGATCCATATTGAGAAATGCACTATGCAAATACAAAAAAAAATATAGACTATATTGAGCCTATAAAATGTCAATCATTGGTACAGAAAAACAACTTTTATATTAGGAAATAGTATTTAAAAATTATTGGGAAGTTGAAGGCCTAAAAGTCAGCAAACATCGGCAATATTCAGGTAGATCTAAGACTTATGAGTTACTTAGTGACTTCTGTCTCCTTGTGTCTAGAGATATCAGGCTGTAGGTAGCCAGCAGTAGAGCAGTAACACTGTTCTCAGAGTACACTTCGAATTTTTGTTGATATTGTTTTTCTCCAAGTCTTTCTTTTAATTTCTTAGCTGTGTTTTGGCATGATGTTGAGTTGCAGAGTTTTCCTTCTGCTTCTCCTTTTCCTTCTCCAGTTTGTCCTTTGGCTCCCCTGTTGTTCTCTTGGCCATGATTTCAGTCCCCTGGTCTCTCTGATCCACTTTCTGAGCCTCTTCATATCTTTCTACGTTGTTGGCTCTCTTTCTTTCTCTTTTTATATTTTTTTAATCTCCCCCATTTATAATGTTACACAGTTCCCACATGGCTTTGATTAATGCACTTTTCCCCTGCTTTTGCATAAGTAGGACTAAGCTAAAGAATTCCATGAACTGTTTTTAGAAGCAGCTTAAAATGTTTTATCTTCTCCTGGACGCTCTCATTTTTGTTGAGTTTGGTTTAAATATGTTGGTTCAGATTCACAGTGAAAGTGGGTGGAAAAATGGAGAAATCCCCTTGAACCTGCTCACATGGGGCCTGTGTCCTATTTAAATCACCTGAGGGATTTACTATAAGAAAATAGAATATAGTGGGTTATTTCTCTCCTTCTAGGCAATCTCCTTTGCTAATTCCATGGATGGAATCTGCTTTAGTCTGGCCACTAGCAGGCTTCTACCATATGAAGACTATGGTATCCTGACATGAGTAACTTCCCTGCCAAGGTAGGAGATGTTCCCTTCTCACTGTGCTACCTAGTTTTTGGTTATTAGAAACTTATATAATTTCAGCAAGGAGGAGGATTTGTCTTTAACATGATTTTACCTCCAGGACTATTTTTGCTTTTATGACTCAATGTCGTAGAGCAGATTAGGTGAAATCAGCAGTAACCTTGTAGGTAATTTTTTTTTCTTTTCATGGAAGAAAGAGGCAAGCGCGCTATAAAGAAGTTGTCTGAGTGTGTGCTCTTCTCACTGAAAGCAGCAATGTTATATTACCTACCTGTAGTAAATTTATTCCTTTTTCAGGATCACAGTTAGTTAGAAAAGTGGAATTAGACCATGAAATCTCCTCAGGACTGAAATTTCAGGCCTTTGTGAGAAGAGTCATGCAGCAGGGGAAGAGATCATAGGCACTAACCCACAAATTCATCCTACCCAATTTGAAGCACTGAACTCAAATACTTGGGAGTGTAGTCAACCTTGTAAAGTCAAAAGAGAGAGTTACTTGCAGGAGCAACCTAGATAGTCTCAGAGGAACCTTCAGACCTTAGATTGAAATGCCTTCTGGAGGTCTACATCTCTCCCATTGATCAAGGAAACTAGAAATGTTACAAATCTGCCCTAAGGCTCTTTGTAATTGTAAGGTTAAGTGGAATGAAAACGATTCAAAAAGCATATTCTAAAATAATCTGGAGTATGTAAAGTAGGGAATAGGTGCCTAATGAAAGACTACAAAGAATGAAGTGCTTAACACCTAAAATGAATCTTTGTGTCAGGACCCTGGGGGCACCCACAGCTTTGCCTATCCCTGCCCACCCCTCTGGGACTCTTGCTTCTGTTCTTGGCCCAGGAACTCATTTTACACCCCTGGGCCATCAGCCCCTGCCCCAGCAATGCCATTTGACCCAGCTCCATCTCCCCACAGCCCTGCCTTGCCTGTCTGGGGGTCCAATTCCAGACCTATATCTTGGGCCAGCCTTATCTATCCCAACGCCAGGAATGTGCTTTGTACCCACGACTGAGGTGGCCCCAGTTCTGCCCTGGATTTCCTGCTCCTGGCTGATGTGGTGGGATGATGTGCCCTGTCTGCTGGACCCCACCCTGATGGACCAGAGGCACCCCTGCCATTCGCCCTGGGGATTTACTGCTCCCACTGAGTCCTGGTGGTTTTTCTTTTCTACATTTTTTTCCATTTTTCTTTACTTCATTTCCCCTTTAGGTGCATCTCTGCTTTCAGAGAATATTTTTGTCTTGTGTCTCTTAAAACAAGATCTTTGGGAACATTTAGGTGCCTAATGAAGCAGACTTGGACTAATGGTATTTTTCACACTGCCAAGGCTCTTCAATTCTAATGAAAAATCAGCACAAGAACATTCTTTCCTCTTCACATTCATCAGTGTTGTCATTTGTGTCCCTATTACCCCAGCACTGGGCAGAAGGGTGGATTCCAAATTTGAGGTGAGATTACAGATATTTCTGGGAATCTCAAGAAGGAGATGGGAAACAGACTGGAGCAACATATAACCAAGTAGAAAGAGGATAACAAATCAAGGTAGTATATAATGGTCTAATTAATTGCTCTGCAGAGCTTGCAGTGGCTTTGCTTGTTTCATGCTCATGAGCCATTCAGTCAGAACCTTGATAAATCCCCATTAAAATAAAAAGAGCAAGAGTTCACCATTGAAAGCAGTATACCTACCTCCAGAAACATTAAAAGAAGGAGTCTGATTCAGTGTTGGGTGAAGAAGGAAAGGACTGAATGCCTTACACATGAGAAAATGTTACACATATTGAGAAAGGCCCCTACGTAAGTGTGGGATGTGGATCCAGGGTTTTTATGTGCAAGAAGAGAGCATTAGAAATCCTTCAAGTTTGCTATTTTTTTCTTGAAAGATAATTAAAAATTCAAGAATGTTGTGGACTATATCTTCCCAAATAATTTTAAGGTGCATGGGACACAATTCAAAAATGTGTCCAAGGTCTTCTGAAATCTGGCTGCTGCCCAGACTTTTGAGGTGTCTTACAGACAGTGATGTATATTGTCAGGCTCTTTATATGGCTGTCTGGAGGTGATTGCTGTGCTGAGAATAGATAAGGTAATTGGCACCATGCTGAGGTAAGATTAGGAAAAGCAGACTTATAATTCCCTGGGTGATGTTCTGAGGGCAATAATTCTGAAAGAATTTTAAAAAATTAAAATTCAATGTCAAATAAACACAAGCTCTTTGTCATTTGGGGTTAGATGTTGGGAGACAAAGTCAAGTAAGAACCTCCAAGGCAGCAAACATGTCACAGAGACATTGAAAACATAGTGACAGGTGCTCCACACAGCAGAAGTAAAAGGCATAATTTTCTAAACACCAAAAGACTGCTTCTTCAGAGAAGACAGTAACACAGCTTCTGTAGAAGAGAGATTTCTGCTGACATTGGTTTTTCCTCATAAGGTTCTCAGAACACTTTTTAATTTCCTCATTTCAGTTTGACAACAGTCCAAATCAATTGCCAAATAACGAGAATTATTCAGTATTTTTACCAAGATATTAATTGGGACATTCTTTATAAAATGAAAAAGTTTGTGATTTACTGTGAAGATCAGCCATTCTTATGGTGTCAGTCATCCTACTCTTGACTGGGCTGACCCCTGAAACCTGTTTCCTGGAATGAGCTTCCCTACAATCTGCAGACTTCTTGCATGAAGTCAGTTTCCATTTAAGAACAATAGGGGAAGGCTGGAGCACTCCACACCATGGGAGATCTTACATAATGCTACTGCTTGTAAACTAGAGATAGCTCTTGAAAAAACAGGTTGAGATGGCACTTATATCATTAATAATGAATGCCTTCCAGGAAAGCCTTTATGTATGAAAGCATATCACTGGCTTAGGCCCAAAATTAGAATGGCTGTGTGCATTTCAGTCTCTGCCTGTACTAAAAACCGGATAATCACGAACTTGCTTTGGGAATCCTGTTTTGGTATTAAGGCATTGCTGACACAATTTTCACAGGATTTATAAGGTATATAGGTTATCTATGCACAGCAGAACTCATTGTCTAAAGTTGTGTAAATTGAGTTGACAGACAATACATCAGTAAAAGATGGAATTTAAATCTGTTAAGTAGATAGGAATTATAGTCTTCCTATGGGATAAAATATATGTGACAAATTTTACCAAAAAATTTTATTTCATCTACAGGTTGTAATTGTCAGGGAGAGAACAAATTCAGGTTTTATTTTTCTCTTTCAGGCCTTCTAAATAATACATATATACTTGACTTTAACAGAAGAATTATACTTATGTGAATTTACAGTCTCCTCATACATCTATAATTTTGTCACTGTATTGTAATGGTGAGTTATTCTTAACCCAGGAAGTCCTTTCTTAGTGACACTATCAACCTGAGGAAACTAGGGATGTACTAAATAAAAGGAGGTATAGCTGATGAAATACTTATGGAGATGCATGCAACCTTGGAATTCTTTTGTCATGTTGAATTGTTTAGACTGGTTTTAAGAGTGATAAATTTGCATATGAGAATATTGCCTCTATTTAAAAAAATTTTGCTTTAAGTAAAGTTGTTGCCTCTTAGTACCAATCAAAAAATAATCGACTTTATCCTCATATTGAGTCTCTACTCCATCTGTGGAAAGTGGACAGTACGTAGCATCATGGAAGGTTTGGGATTGGAAGGCACCTTAAAGATCATGAGGTTCCAATCGCTCTGTCATGCACAGGGCACCTTCCAGTAAGCCAGCTTTCCCAATCCCATCCAGCCTAGCCTTGAACACTTCCAGCTCTACATTCCCTCAGAAGGTATCCTTCCACATCTTTCTTTGTAGGCCCCCTGCAGGCACTGGAAGGCTGTTAGGATGTCTCCCTGACTGCTCAAGGAGGTGCAACCTGTCTTCTCCAGGCTGTACAACCCCAAATCTCTCAACCTGTCTACTCTCAGAGCGCTCCAGCCCTCTGATCAGCTTCATAAGCCTCTACTGGACCCATTCCAACAGGTCCATGTCATTGTGCTGAGGACTCAAAATCTGGAACCTGTGCTTTAGGTGGGGTCTTATGAGAACAGAGCAGAGAGGGAGGATCATCTCCCTCAACCTGCTGGACACATCCTAGAGGTGATTTTAAAAGTTATAGATCATTACCAAAATTTATTTGACAAGACGAGGTGCACAAAGGGATGAGGCAGGTCACTGGTCTCTCTCCAGAGCAAGACTCAGTCTATAAATTAGACATCTCGTCTCTTGGGATCTGGACCTGGAATTTTTTTTAGTGGAATCACAATAAATTTGAACTCATTCTTCTTAAACCACAAGTACTTAATTATTTTTAAACTGAGGTTATTTCTGCTGATGACCAATAAGGGTTATAAAAAAGAATTTCTTTTTTTTTCCATGCTGTATTTTATGAGACTGTTCCCATAGATATAATAGTTTACTAGGTAAAGACCACAAGGAAATTTAAAAAATAAAATGCCTTTCTTCTGTTGGGTTTAGAAATTACCAAACTATTTAATTCTGTCAAAAGAGAATGCTATACCTAAACTCAGGAAGAAAGATTTCTAAAAAAACAAAAAAGCAATCTCTTAAGAGATAAGTTGTGTTAAATTTCAGAAATTAGCTGAATATGAATTTTCAGGATAACAGATTTGAATCTGAGCTCCTAAATTAAATTGAAACCTCATATTAGAAGGTCAAATACTTTTTTGCTTTTCTTCCCTTCAATCCAATACTCAGTGATTAGCAGTGAAAAAGTGAGTTCTACTCTCTGAAAATACCATAAATATTAAAGCTTTAGTAATCACTGAAAAATAAAGTTCTTACAGGACAGGAAATAATGAACATATGCTAAACCTAGCAGCTAATAAAGGTGTGTTTAAACAGGAATTTATTCTCTTTGATACAAACATGGCTATACAAGACATCCTAACAGAAAGGAGTTTAATACCTTTTTTCATTTTAATAACAGAGACATCTGAGCTGTTAACATGAAGAGATTCCATAAAATGCCTCTTTAATTAAAACAGAATGATGGAATAAGACTGCTGTTTAATTCCATTGTCTTACAAATCGTAACACCAAAGACATCCCTAAAACAAGACTCAACTATACCTTCAACAACAGAGAAATGGAGAAGAAAGGGTAGTAGCTTCTTAACGTTTTCCTCTGAATTGCAAGGATAGAATTATTTGATGTGGATAATTAAAACAAATGATGTTCACATCCCAATGTTTACTGTACTTGCACTTGATATTACAAACCTTGCAGGCAGCCTAAAGCAGCAACTCAAATTAATGAAGGAAAACGAGATAAAAGACTACACGTAATGTTGAAGGTTGAAGAAATTGTTAGAAACATTATCACTGTAGGAATATTTTAGCTTAAAAGTATAAGATCATCAGAGGGACTTAAAACCATTACACTTCTGAAGCAAATAGTCCTTAAATTGTTTTTTATGCATCAGTTAAGCTTGTGGAAGAAAAGAAAACATCAATAAGGAGCAAAACACAGAGAGAGGATCCAGTTGGACCACAAAGCTACAAGTTAAAAAAAACTGTGGATAGGTCATGTTGATCTATCTGAAAGCCAAAATTTTCATCAAAATTCATGTGTGGATTTTTGTTTTATAAGTTTATCTTTAAAACTGGGTATTTTTTCAAAAGAGGAAAACCCTTTCAAACTCAGTAATAGTGGTAACATTTAATTGCAGAAAATAGCATTTTTCAGGGTGTTATTCAATAATATAACTGCAAACTCCCTAGCTTGATAAAAGAATAAAAGAGGGGAAATATATTCTTAATCACATCAATTATTAGTCTTTGCATTTGAGAATACTAATCCCAACTATTTTGAAACTCTATAATGTTTTTTAAATTATTTTTTAAAACATAGGAAATTGACGCTTCTAAAAAATGAGGAATGAACACTAATTAAAAAATGGGGAAACTAGGCCATGTGACAGTGTCGCCCAAGACTGTAAGGAATTTTTAATTAGAGAAAGAGATGAAGTTCATTTCCCTCATTCTATCACACCATTTTAAAAACTTTTAAAACTAAATACATGCTCTAGGTAAAAATTACCAGCAGCTAAAGACAAGAAGAATCTTTAACAAAAATGAATTTGTAAAAGACAAATTAACAGAATTTAGACCCCACAAATAATAAAAAATGTTAATAAAATAATAACTGTCTAGAAATGGTAGCAAATGAACATTAGCTCTAAGGAAAGATTTTTAAAGACATAGACCATATCTATGTGTTAGAAGATTTCAGAATTTAGTCAACATTTCAATAAATAAAAAACTTACAATTTCAGAGCTAGATTTTCTGGTGGATTTTGTTGCCTAATTACTAGCTCATTCCACAGTATTTTTAGCGAGCTGGCACCCAAAACACCTGGATATATAATTTCCTGCTAAAATTCATCTTCTAAGTATTAGCTGCAAATCAGTAGGAAAAGATAGAATAACATGTCTTCAGCCATACTCATCAAACTTGTCCTTTTATAGAACCCCTCAACAATAACATAATGCTTACAGAGTCATTGATATTAAAAATTTGAGAGTGGGAAATATGAATTTTCAGGAGTGACCAACTCAAATTCTTCTATCTGTCCTTTGACATTGTAAAAACTCTTTAAGCATCACTGGCAAAAATTTTGATTAAATGTGTGACTAAACCTGCTCCATCAAGGTTATTTATATAGACACAGCGAGATCCATCCTTTTATAAATATAAAACAGGGTATCCTTTTTGTGAAATAGGTTTGGATACATAACTCTGAGTATATCTTTAAATCTATGCCTGTAAGATAATGAATAATATAAGTAAAACTCCTGATGTCAAACCAGAAACAGGAATATTTGAATTTCTGCCTCTAGAATTTCATCTGACTACATTTTTCACTAGACTATTAAGTGTTTGATGAAAAATAAGAAGACCTGGCATGTTTATCTCTGACACTGTATTCATAACAGTGAGAATATAGCAGAAAAAGCAATTCTAGACTCAAGGTGGATGCCTATTCCATTGAGACAGCTAAGCAGGGTTTCATTTCCCATGTAAATTTTCTGTGGAGTTAAGTTCTCTATACTCTGCATGCTATGCTTTGTAAATCTTTCCAAAGGATTATAAATTTTCCTCAGTATTGTTCTGCCTGCGTCCATCAATTAGCAATGCAGATTTCACAGGGTAGCAGAGTACATAATTAAAGGATCTTGTCATTGAGTCTCAGACACCTTCATGTTTTTAGCTCTTAAATCTTTAGAATAGTTATATTATGGCTCAAGGTAGTGTAGCAAGCACAGCTCCTACCAAAGTGAATACAATTGTGGGGTGCAGATCCTGGCTTTTTTCTTGGGAATGCAATGAATGCATCTGTAGTAAGAAAAATATAAAAAAATTGATGGTCATAAACCACTTAGGGTAGTAGTATACAAAGACATGAAAAATGAAAAAAAAAGATAAATTACAATTAATAAGGTGACTATTCCAAATATAGTTCTTCCAGGGTTAAACTTAACAAACAAGCAAGTCAAAATATGGAATTAAGTAACAAAAGGAACGCTATGGAAAGAGCTAGAAATCAGTCTTGAGATAAAAAAAAGAGAAAGAGCTATGAACAAAATTTCAGAATAGGATAAAATGCAATATTGCACAGATTAATGGGATCAAAATGACAAAAGAAAACTTCATATATATTTGCTTGAGGTAATTATAATCTATTCTCTAGAGTCATTTAGTCTTCCTCTGGTCATTAAGCATTTTAATGTGTTTGTGTGTCATACTGGTATTTGAGCTTCACAAAAATTGAAGCTTGCAACCTTTTGATTCTATAGATAATAAAAAATAATTTACTTTACTAAAACCTGACCTAGCAAGTTTTATAACAAAGTTACACAGAGTATCTGTCTTGTCATATCAAAAAGAATTGCACAGCATGTAAGAAAACTTTTTAAAAAGGTTTATGTTGAGTTTTTGCTTGTTTGGTTGGTTGGTGGTTTGGGTTTGATTTGTATTGTGATTTTGATTCTTTTTTAGAAAAGAAATTACAAAGAAAAGACAGATTTCCTGAATTCACTATCATCTGAAAATGTCATCTTTCTCAAGTATTCAATGTCAATCCCATTGAAGAAATATTCTTTATATTCAGTGGTAAATTGGAATAGAGACAAAAACATGCAGGAGATTGTTCACAGAAATCTGTACCTCTAAGCTTAAGATTATTGGCTGGATCTTACACCAACAGCAACTGTCTCTGGCTGCCATTTTATTTCAAGCCTGGAGGTCGTAAGAGTGCAAAGCACTGATATGCAAGATCTATCCTTCATATAATTATCACTCTGCTACTCAAAGAGAGAGGTATATTCTTCCCACAGTGCAATTTGCCACTGGTAACACTGGAGCCAAGGCTTATAAACTATACTATAATCACTTCTTAAGAATTTCCTCATTACGAAAGATAGTTTTTCCAGAGATTTTCATATGTTTGCCAGCAAACCTATATAGCCTTGTCTATGTTTGACTTCACATGAAAATATCATAAGCTATAAATAGACTAGCTCTGCTTTATTCATTCTTTGCAAGAGAGACATAAAGACAGTCTGTTTGACATCAAAGTCATGGTGGGGAATCTTAGCCTGCTCCCAGTTTAGAGTTGCACCAGCTGTAGGTTTTCTTTATATGTAATGTAAACAAAGTGATTTTGCATCCCCATTTTAAATGCAACTTAATTTCAGCATCATCAACATCCTGAATGCAATTTCTCCTGTCTCTTGTAAACAGGGATTTCTGCAAATGTTCAGTCACTGTGCAAGAGGAATTTGGGAATTCATTTGATGTCTAATTCTGAATAAACAGTTATTGTAGCTCCAGTATACTATATGTGGAAGTATGAAGGTACTGAGGTGTCTCCATAAAAACAACCATGTATGGGGCTTAACTTCATAAATGAAAAAGAAGGAAGACAACATTTGGAAATAGAGCATGACAACCTTTGAAATGGAAAACGGTTAGTTTATGACAATGTAAAAATCAGATCACATAGTTTGGAATGAGAAAAACATTTGAGAAATTTGGGTTAAGGAACAATGGTAAAATGAAAATTAAGATACTAGTCTGACAACACATGCATCTAAGAAAGGATTTCTTAATAGAAACCCTTTAAATACAATAAAATAAAAATAAAAATGAAAAGGAAATTAGAAATAAAAATATAAAGGAAAAGAAAAATAACCTTTTAAATATAAGACTTATACTGACATACATTGGAATAAGTAGACTTTAATTTTTTATAAGGAAGACCTGTATGGATTACTAGTAAAGAAGTCATCATTCTTTGTTAAAGGATGTATAAACATTGCTCAGCAAATAAAAAGGTTTGTGTTATTGGCACTGTTTTAGTGATAAATCCAAAACATAGCAGCATAACTGCAGAAGAGATGGCCTGCAGCAGCCATTCTGGCCTTAAGGAGTGGCCTGTGTAGTAGAGCAACTTGTTACACTTATGTTAAATTTGATAAAGACTCTTGGGAAAGGTGCATGCCAGGGGAATGACTACAGCCATAAACACCAGGTGTGGATGCCTCCCTTTTCGTCTCCCAGGATGCTGGGGACTGTATGTTTGGGTGAAGGATTGATAAGGGCAGAAATGTCTGCTCTAAGGAGTGCTTGGATGTGTCAGCTGCTGTGCCTTTCCTCCTATGCATTCCCAAGACGTTCTTTAAACTTTCCAATAGTAGAAATACATATATACTGAAGTGCATGAAATAAAGATGGATCCTGCTGGAAGAAGCAGTCATCTCTGCCTGTTTTTGCCAAGCTGCTGCAATTATATCAGATACAATTGACAAAATTAAATCTACCTCAGAAAAAAAAGTAGAATTAATAAATATTGGTGTTAGGAATGTTACACATCTCTTCCTAGTTCAAATGTACATGCATTTTTATGAAAATCTGACTGTAACATAGTCCATGTCGACCTTTGGGAAAACAAAAATCTGTTTTGTATCAAAACTTAGAAATACTTGATCACTCTGAGACAGGTTTTTTGATGTCATCTCTAGTTTCTATANTTGCAACAATGATATTTAAGTTTTCTGTAGAAACCTCAAACATATTAAATAAGAAGCAGAGAACAGTATTTAATGGAAAACAGTGAAGATAGCTTTAAGTTGACTGACAAAACCTGTTTCTATATTACAGATAACATTTTCTGTTTTCCATTCTACAAGTCGAGAGTTATAACTATAGTTTCCAAGCTTGGCATATGATTAATGAGTTCTACACTCTGCTGTATTAAAGAATGGAATGAAAATCTAATGACCAAAGAGTGCATATATATCTTCAAAAATAACAAACAAACAAAGTGATAAAAGGTGTCTATGTTGTTCACAATTCCCTTGATTATGATATTTTTAGAAAGACAGGTGCACATACACGATCAATAGTACATCCTGTGAGAATTCAACCAGGTCTCATTCCTAATGGCTCACATACTTAAGTAAAATTTGGAATACACAGTCCTTGTATTACTAAGCTGAAATAATTTAGTAAACTAAGGAGAAATAATTTGAAACCCCAAAGAGGATGGTGAAAATAAGAAGTGAAATGAGATTTTGCTCAGAATAGCTCTGTAGTTAAAAGAGCAATAGAAAAATCATGTTGCTAACTTGAGATATTTATCTTAGAGGTAAGCTCTCCACACTCCTTTTCTGTAACTGAACATTTATATATGTCTATGTGTATGTATGTGTGTCTATCTATCTATCTATCTATCTATCTATCTATCTATCTATCTATCTATCTATCTATCTATCTATCTATCTATCTATCTATCTATCTATCTATCTATCTTATCTATCTATCTATCTATCTATCTATCTATCNCTATCTTATCTATCTATCTATCTATCTATCTATCTATCTATATATCTATCTATCTATCTATCCATCTAATCTATCTATCATCTATCTGTCTCTATATATGTGTATATCTAGATAGCACATATACCTAAATATGTGAATTAAACAATTGCAGATTGTTGTGATGAGAATGTCTAAAAAATTGATGCAACCAGCAGAGGACTAACTTGGAGATAAATATTTCATTAAATCTATTGACATAATGAATCCTGGTTATGATAAACTCTTACTATTACAAAACTCCTAGTCGTTATGTCCTAAGAGGGTTGTGGGTATGAAATATCATGAGGAGGATTTTATATAGTTGGTACATATGGGAAGTGCCCTTGGTAATCTTTGGTTGCTGAGGTTGAGGGTCTTCTGTCAAAGTTGCAGTGGGCTGCCATCTTTTTTATTTTCTTTCTCTTGGTTATACTCATTGCTATTATGCTCTTACCTCCCTCCCAACAGGCTACGTCTCATTTGATCCTGATCTGACTTTTGATTTTTTCTGTCTCCTGTGAATTTGGCAGAAGGTCCTGTCAGTTTGCACTCTTTTACTCTTATCTTGTTCTTCACCAGCTTGTGTGTCTCCTAGGTTGAGCTACATCTGTTCATTTTTATCCTTTTAGTGGTCGCATATCCCACATGCTAATGAAAAATGCTTACAGCTTGTTCTGTTTGGCTCTTTCATCCCAGATTTGAGAAATGTTTAACTACTGCTTTTCTTACATATTTTAATATGTAAGATATGTTCTAAGTAAAAATATTTTAATGAAATGGTTGATACAAAGTGATACTATTTATATTGTGATTGATACACAATTTATTGGTGTTCAGACATCTGCTTTGGCTGTGTCTTTTACAGAGTCTGAGGGAGCTGCCTCTGGACCCTCACTCAGCAGCCAATGGACCAGATCAACACCTGTCAGAATGAGCTAGACACGCTGCTTCTATTGAGCTGAGTCTGAGTGACTCATGATCTCACAGCAAATTGAGATGATTAAAGTTATAGAAAAATAATGCAGCAAGAATAAATTTCATTAATTTGGCTTGTTTTTTACCCTGTGAGAGCTGGAGGCCTCATGCTGGAGGCATCATGCTGGGGTAAGGTACCATTTAAATGGATTTGTAGCCTGAAGGGGAAGAATATAGGGAAACAGAGAAAGTATAGGAAATCCACATCCAGGGGAGAACATATGAAATGAAAAGTTTCCTTCATTCTGTAAATGAATCATTCTCCCTCCCCTGCTATACTGTGTTTTCAGCCCACTCAGTAAGGCTTCAGTTCTGAAGCACCATCTTCTACCACCTTCCTATGGTTTGTCCTCAGTTGCTGTCAATTATGACTANCTCTCTCTCTTCTTTTTGTCTCCCCCACTTCCCTCTCCATTCCTTTGTTTCCTCTGGCCCAATCTTTGTGTTCCATGTCTAGACAGGGCTCTAGCTTGACACAAGCCTAGAAAGCCATGGATCAAACATTTATAGATGCTGTATATTCAAAGGGAAAAACATATCTTTTCTAGAATGAACGGCAGTCTTTTATTATATTTATGGCCCTTTATAAATAGCAATAGTCTTGAATGTTGAGTGAAAGATGGTGTAGTGTTTGAAGTAAGAGGAGCGGAAGGAAAGGGACTTAACACCACCCATAAAGAAGTAAAACTATGGAAGGAGTAGACAAGGAGATGCTTCACATTAGTATCCTGGGTTGGCTGGAATTTTTGTCTGTTTATTTTTCCACTTTTGCTCTTTGTTCAGACTTTTCCTGAGTGACACAGGTAGGTCAGGATGCCAAGGATGGAAAAAGAGCTCAGGTAGCCTCCCAGTGCTCCTGGTAATCTTCACAGTCTTTCTGGACCTACAGCCTAAAGGTAGAACTCTTATGATTGTGTTCAATTTTCATGATTTTTTTCTGAAAATATACAATAGAAGTAATGTTATGAATACATGAGAATTTAACATTGTATGATTGCTATAATAAATAAAGTTTTGAGCTGGTTTGTTATTATAAACCAAACCAAATTGTTTGTAAAGTGCCAAAAAAAATTATAAATAATTTTTAGAGGAAGAAATCCAAGTATACAGGGATTAACTAAGTAGCCTAAAGACACTTACAGAGCTGGAGCTTAAAATAAGAGCTCATTGACACAGGTCAGTGAGCAATAGTGGTGGAACCTGCCTCTACTTTATTATGGTAATCAAGATGATATGATTCTCTTAAGAGTTCTATTTTAATTTGTCCTGCATGGATAAAAAGCAATTTAAATTGAAAAATAACAAATGTCTTATTCTATATAAATATAAAATGAAATAGAAAAAAAGGTCAGAGGAATTACTCAAGCAAAGAAATAAAATTTTCACTAAATTAGAACTGAGTTTTTAATCCAGAAAATGTTGTTATTATCATATTGTTTCCATCG
>VZTB01017987.1:152184-174577 GCA_013397245.1 Thryothorus ludovicianus
CTAGGAAACTAAAGTAAGTCAAAAGACACCATTATTTTATAGTGTTTTTTCTCTAGAATAAATATCCAAATATATAAGAAAAAAATTAAAGTGTCTCAGAATCTACTTCAGATATCATAAAGGTAAAAGAATTGCTGTTTTGATTAAAATTATAAAAAGCCCAACAAAACACACAGAGTAAATCAACATCAAAACAGGTATCTTGTTTTACTTCTGCTTTGTTATCACATTAGTACCAGATAATTTCATGTGAGAAATTAATGACATTTACCATTTTCTAATAGCTACCCATCAGCCATTGAATACTTGAGCATGTTCTTTGTCATGATGACTCACAGAACAGAAAGTACAAATTAAATTATTCATACTGAAATCTGGGAGCTGCATGTATTCAGTAATTTCAGAGATCAGAATGTCAAAATATAGAATGTGGTGTTTATTTTTGGTCACAATAACTAAATATTTTTTCCAGGTTGTATAATTCAAGAAATATTTCTTTAAAATTTAATCATAATTCAAGCAAGAAAGTTAGAAAGTGAGTAAACAAAACAGCAAGCTGTTTTATAGGGTCTCTCTTTTTTCTTGATATACACATGTTAAGACTGAATTTTAAGAATAAATTTTGTTTTTGAGCAGGAATAAAAAAAAAATGTGCTAAAGATACTTAAATACTGTAAAGTCAGTTTTCAGCATGGCTTATTACATAATATATAAGATCTCACTCAGTCTTTAAGATAATCAGCTACTATCCTTTTTGCCTGTGAGTATCATGCTACTTTAAGTATTCCAGGGATTTTAGTGCCCTCTTTATTTCACAGAGTCGGGAAGAGGGCATGAAGGAACAGGGAAGAAATGTCTTTTTTTATGACAGACTCTTATATCAGGTTCTGCAAATTTGACTTTTTTGGATTGCCATATTTAACTTTCTTGAGGGGGAGAAATTCTTTCCCTTTTAAGTTAACACTTATCATAAGCTCTAGCACTAATGTATTTGTTATGGTAGCAGCATATTAAGGTGGCTTATGCTATGTTTATTTTACAGCATTAAATTGACATCTATATTTGTTTAACTGGAAAATTAAGTGTACTGATATCCTGAAGGAAGAGATAAGGTGTCATTTTTTATTCTGTTATGTGTAGTGGAGGTATAAAAGAGTTTATTTGAGATCTTTACTGGAATGGAGGGGAACATGTTTGAAACCTTCCTATGACCTCCCATCTTTCAGGGAGATAAATCAGTTTCTCCATGTTTCTGAGCTACTCCAAGATAATCTTTGGATTTACTTCTGTGCAGGGCCGAAGGGTTCACAGAAAAAATAACTGATACTTTTCTTGGCTGTTTTTTCACACACAGTCATATCAATCCAGCAGTGGATGACATATGGCAAGAAAAGTCAATGAAAACTTTACAATAATGAAGTTGAAAGAAAAAAAAAAAAGCCTTGCATGATTAATTGTTCCTCATGATTTTTAGTATCATTTAAATGATTTCGTTTTTTTAAAAAATTCCCTCTAGCAGAGGAAATCACTGAGATAAACACTGATTGAGTCATTCAAGCCACTTAGAAAGATAGCATCATATATTCTATTTTTTTTTTCTAGTTTAAAGTGTTTTATACTATGGCAATATATAGAAGCTATGAAACTCACCAGAAGTAAAAACAATCTAATATAAGATGTAAGATATTAAATAAAAGGCACTTAATTTAACTAATATTCAGTGTAACAGGAGTCACATATATAGCCAAGTAATAAAAGCAATACTGTTATTGAAATAGATTCGATTGCACGAGCTATAAAGTGAGGGACAGTATGAAAATCTCATGGAGAAAGTGTTTAGATCAATAATGGCCATGATGTCTCACTTGCACTTAAGCAAATGAAGAACAATCTAACCAATAAACATAACCTTTTAATCATGACCAGTAATACATTTCAGAAATGATTGATTTGGAATATTGTATATTGGAATTTTTCCACTTTTGTCTCTTGCTTTATAATCACATTTCCTTTCCACATGTACACTTACAGCTTTCTGTATTCTCTATATTTTCACTAATTAATTGATTAAAGAAACAGCTAGATTGTAGGATAACTACCACTGTCCTACACATATATATGTCCAACATTATGTCCCATTTCAATCTGCTCTTCATCCCACATATCCATCGAAATGAAAGCAAGAACCTTTCTTTTAACTGCTTTACAAGGAAAACTTTAATCTTCTAAATGGCCTGAGGAAACTGAAAAGATAAGTATATTTAGTGGAACGTGGTCCTTCAAATTAGAAATCAGTGGTCTTAGTGGCTAAAACAATCTTGAAGACAAGAAAAATGGACCAAAAAAAGAATAGATGAAATCACTACTGTACATCATTGTACTGCCAGGCCTCCCTTTCCATCAATGTTGATGTGAGGTTTTTTTTATTTTCTCAGTATTAATTCCTGTTAATTTT
The DNA here is from genome assembly GCA_013397245.1 of Thryothorus ludovicianus. Taxonomy (NCBI): domain Eukaryota; kingdom Metazoa; phylum Chordata; class Aves; order Passeriformes; family Certhiidae; genus Thryothorus; species Thryothorus ludovicianus. The sequence goes on from VZTB01017987.1 coordinate 154,640, forward strand.
TGATGGTGAGATATCATTCTAAAGTCTTTAAAAGCCTTTGAAGTGTACTAAATTCTGCTAACTTCTCAAGGCTGAAATACAGGAATACATGTGTCTCTCTTACGTGTACACATGTATGTAAACCCAGTAAATCAGTATGTTATTGGTAGATAAAAGTATGGATCTGAGCTCCACAGCCATGCTCCTTCTGCCTAATGAGGTTAGGAACATGCAAAGGGGACAAGGCATTACAACTCCATAACATCTTCCCAGCTGAGAAGAAAGAAGACTGAGTACAATAGCAAAGTAATTCTTCAGATACTTCTTTGATTTTCTTTGTTTTGTAAGTCATCCCCTTGTCACTGTGAGTCTCTTTTGAGTCACTTAAATATTCATACAAACTAAACATTACATGGCAACACATTGTGCTAAATTAAATTAGTATCAAACACTGTACTTATGTGAGGAAATGAATTGTAAAAAAGGTGAAAAATGCACAACTTCAAAGAAGTCTGTGATTCCTGCTTTTCAAATAATGAGGGCAGGCTGCATGAACAATGTTATCTTGTACCAAACAATGCACAACAGAAAATTCAGCAGCTATGATTTATCACTTAAAACCATGAAGAGAAAGGGAATATGTCATAAAAATTTAGTCACTAAAACATCTGCAGCAGAATCCAAATAGAGAACTCTCTTTCTACTAGAGAATAATGCAGAAACTTGGGGATGCCCTTGAAATTGAGGAAGGTGAGTTTTACTGGGCTGTATGAAATGTTTTTCACCTGTTTTGAAATACAGACTGCAATACATCCTGCAGTCAAGGACAAAAGCATTATTGAAAATGTTTTAATACATATCCCAAATGTATACTGAAACATAACCTTCAAAGAACAAATATCTTAAAGCACACTGAATTATTTCTGAATATTCTATGTTTCTAAATGATTGCTATCAAATTTACTGCATTATTTATTAATTTAATAATCTATTCAGTATATCCTATGTTTTTTTAATATAATATGTCAACATATGGTATATATAATCAAAGATAAACTACAGATACATTTTCAATTTTGCACCAGTGTGTTCCTTATATGAAAGCTCTTACTTTCTTTTTGGAACTAGGTCAGTACCTATATCTTAGGACAAAATCTGATATCACTCAGTCTTTATTATGTGTTTTCTGGTTATGTTTTCAGTGGAGCAGACAGAGAAAATCTGTGGCATATGGACACCCCAGGGTCCATGTTTTTCTGTTAAAAGAACTCAGACGAGGCTGCATTCCCCCTACTTTCCCACCCCAAAAATACATCCATTATATGACAGATGACATTAGGTAAGCATCCTGGAGATGGAGACAAGAACACACCCAGCTGGCTTCCTATCCCTTCAAATCATGAGCTAGACATCTCTGCACTGGAACTGACTGTAATGGCCTAGTTTGAAATTCTTCAGATGATACATAGATTCACAAGGACACAACACTTAACAAGTTTCTGTGCAAGCACATTTTCACTTTTTGTTTTCAGAATACTTCAGAATATTTTTCAGAATGTGTATGTGCCTGTTTCAGCTGGAGGAAGGCACTGGCACCAATCTGTAAAAAAAATGATGCAACGACATAAACTTAGTACTAGAATTGTGCAGCTGACAGCACCTATCTAAAAGCCTCATAACTTAAGGGAATGCATTTATCCTGACCATTCCTGAAAATCTGATAGCCTTTTAAACAATTTGCATAAAATTCTAACTGTGTTTTCATCAAATGTTTGTATAGAATTTTTCTCATTCCAGGAGGACAATGACACATGAAACACCTCCTGTGGCAGAAGGTAGAGATTGAAACAGTCAGTACAAATTCAATTATATTTACTCATTAATCACTTAAAATAGACTTTGCTTATTACTTCCTAGTTATTTTCTAAAGACTTGGGTATATAAAGAAAATATATAACTTTATAAGCTATAGGATATTAAATTTGTTTCACTAGAAATACTCAAAAGGAAAAAATTTGGAAATAAAACTTCAGATTAAACTCAAATGCAGATGAATGTGAGTTGATTCATGAACCTTTATATCTATGCACACAGAAACATAGCACATAAATATGTAGAAGACAAATTAAAATCTGGGAAAATTGACTCGGGATTGAACTATTCTTTATCAGAAACAGGATCTTGGACTGTGAAAATTCTGTAAAGCTCAAAGTTCAGCATCATGCAGAAATTAACCACAAGTGATTACAGAAAAAATTGTCCTGTCACTAAATATATGATTCAGCCACATCTTGAGTAATGTCTTTACTTTTGGGTCTGTCCTCTCAAAGATATTGTGCTGAGTTTAAAAAAATCAGCAACAAGGAAATTTGAGCATGCCCATATGAAGAATCCAAACAGCCCAAAGCTCTTGAATGTGGAAAAGTGGTAACTGAAGAAAGATCTAATAGAGCCTTAAAAATTTACGAATGGTGTCAAGACTGTGCACACAGATATTAACTGTTCACTGCATCTTATTGCACAGGTACTAGGAAGCTCAGAGTACCAGGTCAGTCAGATCCCAATTCAAAACAGGAAGAAGGAGACAGGTATTCAGGAGCTGGAACAGACAATTGCAATTCCTTTACATAAACAGGAACATTTACACAGACTCAGGAGTAGAAAAGATGAGTTCACATAAAAGAAATGCAGAATCATTGTTAAAAAATAGTTGGATAGTCTCCAAGCAAACTGGAGACTAACATGAAGATTGGTACTATGTTGGCTCAACAAATACCAAAATAAGACTGTTAATTTCACTGATTGATTGATGTGTCAAACCAATAAAGGTCTCATTTTAGAACTTGGAATTAAATGCTTGAGAGACTGGAATGGCACTGTGCCTCACTTGATTAACCAGGAGTAGAAGGAACCAACTTATAAAGATTAAAGCACTCCTGTCTACATGCCTATCTTGGCTGTAGAGAATTTGTGCTCTTATATTGTGCTCCTTTCCTTCATCACTGTGCTAAACTGATTAACAAACTTCACTGGTGTGCAAAGTTAAGGGTGTATAGCAGTCTATGAACTTTAATCACTATCTGTCAAAGATTTGAAACCAACAGAAGTAGTTATGGTTCCTTTAAAAATTTTCATATCAATGACATCATTTTATATGCAAAATATACTGTTTTGTTAATTAAAGTTTATTGAATTTTTCCCTTTTTTACTTCAAACTTTTAGAGCTTCAGATGAATCTTTACAATAGGTTCCTAATTTTCAATGTAATCTTAATATTGATTACTTCAGTTATTTATGCCTAAGTGAAATGAAAGAATCATTACCTACTTCTATTAATGAACTGAAAAAGAAAAAGCAAACAATGCATTCATTACATTTTTCATTTGTACTCCATTAAGAGCTGATGCAAAAAATGAGAAATGAGAAATACAAAAACATGTGAAAAACTAAAAAGTTAATTGTAGACTAGAAATAATTAAAGAATCTCTGGCATAAAAATCTGCATAAAGGCACCTGGGAGGGTTAATAAACCAAAACATTCACAGATATAAAGTAGTTGGAGCACAGTAACACTGAGTGTGACTTTCTGCTCTAAATGGATGATATTAGAAACAAAGAAGCTTTTAGCTGCTTATATTATGGAGGAAAAGATTACAACACAGTCAGTTTTATCTTCTATAGTCTGTAAACCAATCAAATCAGAAACAAAAGGAATGAAAATCTCTTTCCGTATACCTATATGTGACCATTCATGCAGAATACTTATGCAGTTGTGGGCACTTCATTGTTCCAGATGACATCAGGAACACAGGAAATCAAGAAAAGACTCTTTGATTGGACATATAAACAGAGAAATTTATGGAGAAAAAATAAAAACTATAATAGGTATTCATTACCTAAATTGGAACTAAAATATTAAATATGCAGTTTATGTAGCCAATAGAGGTATTAAAGATTTTGTGAACTATATGTTGTTTAAAGTCTGTTTATTCAATTTTCACATTGCATTTCCTTTTTGTTCTTTGTAGACATCAAAGCAAGACATGTTTTTCTTGAGAATTTGCAAAGAAGCAAAACTTGAAAATGTTTTTAAGAAAAAATATGCAAGAATTTCTACAATAGAAATGAATGTGTAGTTCCTTGGAAGGCAGCTCTAAAATATTCCAAAATAATTCCTTGTAAAATACAAATATTTGGGTTTATTGATGAAGAGGAATAAATCATTATATTTCTAAATTCATGGAGACCAAAGAGAGAAAGAAAAGATACCATATGTAACAAGCAATTAATTGCCTTGTGCTACTGGCAGGAAATAAGAAAGTAAAAGGCACTGTACTAAAATGACCAGTAAAAACAAAAAGGTTTCAAAATATATATCAAAATATTATCACTATCAATAAACACTCACTTTGCAAGTTCTCTAAGTCGATATTGAATTACAAGAGCTGTGATCCGATTCTGTAGAAGCTGTAGGAGCATATTCACTCATTCCAGTCAAAAGGGTCATGTCAAACCATCACTAAACTTGGGGTGTTCACATAAATGTGCTCAATATTCTTCTGAAGACTTTTAATGGTCATGTTTTCCTAGTCAATATATATTTCAGCACTTATTTGAGCACCAAAAAATTTAGACTGCAATTAGTTCTTTGTGTCAGAGTCTGGCTCCTATGTTTTTTTCATCAAAATTATTTCTAATTCTTTGGCCATATGTATCTTTCTAAGTGGTCATTTTTCTGTCCATAACTGTATCCTGCTCTTTTTGTTATTTGATGTGATGACTAAGTGGGTTTGATTTTTATAATTACTTTTTCTTTTATCTAATTTTGTATACTGACATGAAATTCAATGTATCCTTACTTAAACAGTTTTTCAGATTCTATTCTACATATGCTTGTAAAAATAGACAAATATGTTGATTCAGATTATGTTTCCTGAGGGTTCAAGATATTTTGTTTAAAGAGAGGTTTAATTCTTCTTCTCAGTGTCATGAGGATGTTGTATATTTTTTGTTTATTTCCACATCACATTAGCAAAATATATATGCACGTCTGCTTCAAACAAATACACATTGGAAGAGTAACAGCTTCTCAGCTGTTACTCAGCTTTTTCTCAGCTGTTACCAAGAAGATAGAGAATTATGATATGAGAGAATAATGATAATAATAAGGTCTTGCTCAAATCCTAGTATCTGAAACAATATCAAAGAGATTACTGAAAAAGACAGGCCAATAAATGGAGGAGTTTAACTATTTTAAATTTCCCTTGGCTTACAACTGCCTTTTTTAGATATAAATTTAAGATCTATTGGGTTTTAGTGGAGCAGTTATCATCTATGGAACTGTACAGAGATGATAGAAGTTGCACACATGTTGAATTTGGCCCCTTGGATTTTATCTCTTTTTATCTGAACAGTAAATCTGTAAAATGGATTATCTTTCAATTTTAATGTAATATTGTGAAGTAAGATAAGATGGCTTGCCGTGATAAGGTACTATAAAAGTTTAAGTAGCTGTTTTCGGGATAACTCTGTGGTAAGAGACCAACAACAGCAAGCCAGTACCTAATTTGTTACACAGTTTTTCTTCTAAGGAGTGGTTTATGGCTTCAGCAAGTATAAACAGTGGTGAATAAAACAGGAGTATCTTTATTCTTTTCAGATGTTTTAGATCTCTACTGTGTTCATAATACATTTTTTTTTTCATTTTTCATTACAGATAACTGTGAATGCTCACTTTTTCCATTAGGAATTAGTTTACTTAAGGCAAAATAAAGCAGAGTACTTCCCTGTACTGAAACACTAAGACATGACAAAACCCCTGAAACATCTCCAGCTCCTCCAATATTATTTGGTACACCAGCAAACTAAGAGGAATTTGGACAGTATGAAAATGCCACATAATTACATTTCACTTTTTTATTCAAAAAATATTTTTTTTTTTTATTTTTGAGGTGTCAGAATACAGAAAGCCTTAGACTTATTTTACTTGTATAAATCTGATCTTACTGTCCTGGAGTACTTCAGTAAGTGTGTACAGAAGAGTTTTAGGGTTTTTTAAGAAAATATCTCCTATACTTCTAGTGGCAGAAATTATACATATATTTTATGATTTCCACTTGAAGTGTGTGTTCTTCTATTAAAAATTTTCAGAATTAAAGTAGGCTTACTAATAATATTTTGCATCACCTTCTAGGCACTTGCCTCTGTATTAATTGCAGATCCTAATGTGCCTAATTGGTAACATATATGCTGTAAACATCATCTTGTCCCACAAAACAAATTTTTTCTTTATATACGCATTTTATTAATCACTGTAGTGAAAGTCTACTAATGAAATTATTTCTTGTGATGTTGAACTTAATTTTCATCATCAATAACTTTCTTACAACCTTATGGTTTCTGTACAGTCCCACGAGAATGGTGTTACAGTTTTAATATTATCCAAGAGACTAAGAGGTTGTTCTTATAAAGGACTTGGATTGTTGAAATGAGTTTAGCGAAAAGTTTGGGTTCCTTGAATGTCATCTCTACATAACCTTGAACATGACAAATGAGGATTTGAAGAGCATTAATAATGTATGGGAAATGCAATCTATTTTCCGGCTCCACAGTCATAATTAGGTTCTGATGGAGCCGTCTGTACCAATTTACTGAGAACCTTTTATTTTAAAAAAACCTCCACTTTTCAGAGTGTTTATCTGTGATAGTGAGAAAGCATCAAGGCCAGGTTTAGAAGTGAAAGGATTAGGAATTTGGTGTAAGTTACTTGCCCCTATAGCAGTTATTGTCACCAGTAGACAGGTGAGCCTAGTCTGCTGCTGCCTAAAACAAGTTATACTGCAATTTATGGAGAAAGGAACGTGTTCTACAACACATTTGAGGCCCCCATGAAAATTTATTTGTTTTTGTCTATATAAACCAAATAATTAGAAGCAGCCAACAGGTAGAAATTGTTTCTGTGTTAATATTTTGTATTTAGTTAGTAGACCAAAATCCCTTAGTTAAAAATATGTTTTATTATGATGACTGTGATATTCTCTAGAGCTGTGCCTTTTAATTTTATATTAAAATTACTTAAGCCAATTTTATGCATTTACGAAAATATTTTCAAGAAATAATAATTACATATTGGTAATTTTTCCTTACTGTATTTCTTATGTAACTCTTAGTGGCTAAGAGAAGTATCATATTACAATAATAAATCCTAAGAGGGGTGGAATTTGAAAAAGAGATGAGACAAAACCTGGAAGTTTGAATGCAACATCTGTAGTTGTGATTATGTATTATAATCTCTCTAAGAACTCTTCATTGTTTTCTTTAAAACAATGATTTCTATAGATCATTCCATTTCACATACCATAATTTTAGGTGGATCACAAAAGCAGCTAATAATAAATCTTGTTTTCCTGATTTGCTGATATCATATATCATATTTTACATATGATAAAGCAAGCACTAACAAATGTAGTGTACTGAGCTGCAGTCCTGGCTTGTATAGGAGAAGGGGTGACCCATTGGTTTCCTTACACTGAATAATTATGTTTTACCTGAGCAAGAATAGGTACGAACCATAATTTTCAAATTAAATATTCCACTACAAAATTAAAATATTATGTCAGTATCCAATTATCCTGGGGTCAGTGCTAATGTATGATAGATGTGAACAAAATAGGGCAATCTCTTTAAATGAGATTTTAAAAATATTAAAATTAAATTATGTTAATCATTGATTCAATTAACGGAAAAAAAAATTGAGATGTGGCTAGTAGACAGCTCTCTTCAGTCATTTCATCACACAAGAAATAAACTGCTTAGTTTCAGCTTGTGCAATTGTGACACTACTATATTTTCTCAAAAAAAACAAATTTACAGAGGTCAGATAGTGTGTTTTGGTTCCCTCAGTGTATATTCTTTCTTCTTTATCTATCTATTTATCTGTAAAATTTCTGTTGTCACAGTAAATTATCAATTACTATATGACATATCTTCGTTATTTTAGTATGAGCATATAAATATTGGAGCAGGTTCATCATATCTGAGAAAAGTTACAATTATCAAATGTCAACAGTTTTAAAAAATCAACTTTAGAGGCCATGGTAGAAGGAATGCATGTCAGCAATATATTATTTATAGGAAGTATCTAAGTAAGAAAAATTTCCTAATAATTCTGCATTGATTGCAGGTGGTGAGGTGAGAGATTGAAGGGGAAGATGTTCTGTGGGGGCAAATTCTCTTCAAAGGCAGAGCAAGAGGAAGCAAAAAGAATAAGAAAGGGCTGAGTACCAAGAATACCAAGGCCAAGGCCAGAGGAGAAGCAGCAGGTGCTCTGTGGAGGAGAACGCATTCCTGGGAGCCCTTGCAAGGACCCCACGATGGAGCACATACACACTGCAGACTGGAAAGCGCACATTGGAGCAGAGGAAAAATGTGATGAAAATGTGACAGCAGAGAGAAAGGACTGTCTGCAGCCTGCTACCTCCTCATTTTTGTTTCCTCTTACCTGAATCAATGATTAATTTATTTGTTAGTCTTCCCCAAATCAAGTCTTGTAAATCAAGTCTCTACTTTTCCCCAAATCAAATCAAGTAATTTGCAAACAAACTCTATTTTTATCTCAATCCATGAACTTTTTTATTTCTGTTTTTTCTACTTATTCTCTTTTGTCCTGCCAAAGAGGAGGGAAGAATCAGTGAACAGCTGAGTGCAGGTGTTGCCACTAGCCAAGGATAGCCTACTGGAAATATCAGCAAAATAAATTTGGCTCCGGTTCTGTTCATGTGAAAATTTATGCAAAAACAAGTTTACCCACTACCCCTTTGAATTTGACCCCCATCATTGAATCATGCTGTCAATATTCAGTTTTTTTCTTTATTACCCGTTCTCCTATCAATATGTCTGGGAATAAAATTCTGTCAATTATTAATATTAAGTTGTATCACAGCTTTGCTTCAATTTGACCTTATAGTAAGTGATGTCATTTCCTCTCTAGTGATTGTTAGTATTATTAACTCAGAGGCTTAAAAATCATTAGTCATCTTTTTCTCTTTGTCTCAGTCATTTGTAGCATTTGATTAAGTTATTCTAACTTTAAGAAGTTGACTGGTTATCTGTCTTTGTTTGGGTTTTTTTTCCAAATGTTTTCTATGTGTTACAACATCTGAAATATTAATATAAGTTGCACAGTATAAGACTTTTGTCTTTAACTGTGCGAAAAATATAATTTTTTTTTCATTACAATGAAAACTGAGATCTCAGGCAGTTGTTGATGGTGTTTATTAAAGCTTTGAATACCAAGATCAAATACTAAATTAATTTTTTATGTGTTTATATCCATAGTTACTTGCTGCATTTTAAACATCCAACTATATGTTTGGATTATACTGAGACACATGGATGTGTAGGAGAATGTGTACATTCAGACTTTAGATAGTTCTGTGTATACAAAGGAAATCAGGGCCTTGGGAGACAAAATGTGCATTCTCTTCAGAGTTGAAAAAGCTCTTTGCAAAAGTTAATGAATTATAATGGAAACATCTATGCCATCCAAAAGAGTACCTCACTCCCTTCCATGCAGAGTAACACTTAGCAGTTTTGCTTATCTCACCTGGATAAAAGTTCAGATAGTTTTAAAACAACCATAATCTGATGCTGTATATGGATCTGAAAATTTGGCAGTGGTTTTCAGTGTAAGGAATGAGAGATTACAAAGCACTGCTGGAATAATTGTTAAACACATGTGCACTCAGAGTCTTGGCCTACCCAATGTATACAATGGTAAGAAAGAATGCAGATCTGAACAAAGGATCGTCAGGTAATAACCAAAATGGAGCTCTGAACTCTCAAAAGTAATACTGTATTATTATCAGACCCTTTAAATAATGAAGTTGAAGACTGCCCCAATCCTTCAAGAAGAAATTTTATTTTTTATGTCATTTGGTTAACATTCACAGGAAAAGAAAAACGCATCTGCAGTGCTACCTTCTGTAAATCTGCTTTTGAAGTAATAGCTGCACAGGTGAAGTCCTCTGCTTATCTGCTTTGTCACAGATTGGGAAAATGGGCTACTTCTCATTGTCCTGGGTTGATGCTAAATCATATCCCCATTTGTCTGTTTAGCTCAGAAATAAGTTTTGTACCTTTAAAACTGGATCTGAGAGAGAAGGAGATGCGGTGGAGGTGGTTGTTTTCTAAACATTAAGATAAGAGTTTTCAGCTTTCCTTCACAAACGGCCTGTGTTGTCAGCAGTGTGGATGGTGGGACAGAGCTCTCCTTTGCTTTTTGTTAGTTTTTAGCTGGCTGAGGCAGAGAAGTTTTCTGGACTGTGTTTTTTTTTTTTTTTCCCCTTTTCCTTGGAACTGTTTGAACCTGCTCTGGACTAAACACCCAAAGGGCCCCAGGAGCTCCCACCTGTGTCCCACCGGGCCTGGCCTGGGCCCGGCCTTTCCCAGCCCTGAGGGACCGACAGCAACTGAGCCGAGCTACAGCCACGGGAGAGACTTTCTGAATTTGGCATCTCTGCGGAGCAATGAGAGGTTTTGTTGTTCAGTGTTGTTAATTTCTTGTGTTAGGGAGTGCTTTGGCTGTTAAATAAACAACTTTTTTCCACTTTCCTCCAAGGAATTTTTTTCTGTCCCGAACCAGCTGGGGGAGGAACGGTTCAGATTTGTTTTCTAGAGGGACTCCATCCAGAGGTTTTTTCCCAAATTTGCCCTAAACCAGGACACTCTGTTATGAGGATAAGAAAGACTAAATATCTATGGACATCTGTATTTTTCTTTGCTGAGGGGTGGAAGCCAGGTGACATACCTTAGACCTCTTTAAATGGCCAGAGGCACAAATTTAGGCAATTGAACTGGCCCGAGAGACAGTATTGACAAGAGACTTGACTCAGCACCTTGCATATGGATAGATGCTCCATGACCTTTGATATGCTCTGGGTTTACTGCATGGCCTCCAGCTGCCGCTCCAGGTGGAAACATTCCCTTATGATTCCTGTGTCATATTTGTTACCTGTGGAGGGTGTCTGTGCTAACTGCCCAACTGGCAGCCCAAACAGAATTTAAAAACCTATGCACAAGCCCCTGGGCTGAGGTAAAGTGTAATATTAAGACATCCATCTAGAGGTCTAAATCTACAGGCTGCATGTTTAGGTTTCCTAGTCAGTGCTTCACTGAAACTGAAGGAGTAAATCAGCTGGCAAATCACAATATTCAGAGGGATTTGTGATTTAGGGAAGGAGTGGTCAGATGAATGAATGAATGAATGAATGAATGAATGAATGAATGACAGAATAAGAGGAAAATACAAAGCAAGAAATGCTAATCTGTTTAGGAAGAAGATTTCATGAGAAGTGTGGGAGACGCAAGTATCGATAACAGAAGTGTTTTATTTTGCTTTGTCCTGGGAAAGAATACTAAAGAAAGATCACAAATCCTGCAAATGGAATAATATATTTCTAATGGGATTATTTTATAGATGAAAATTTTATGATCTTTAAAAGTTCTAAGAAAATTGCATATATTTTAAAAGAAGTAATTTAAGCAAAAAGATTAAGAAATGAAACTTTCAATATTTTCTCAGAAAAAAATTAGATCATAGATAGTTTTGTATTCCTGAATTTGTATTTTATGAAATATTTTAAGGAAAAAATCTTCCAATGAGTTTTTGTTATGTAAGACCATACTAGGAACTGGAAGAGGAAGTCTGTTGAAATGCCACAGAAAAAAGAAGTAGCAAAAGTATAGCGACAGGTAAATCAAAAAAGTCTTCTAGGATGACAAAAAAACAGATGAAGTGTTAAAAGAAGAGAAAGGAAAAGGAAAAGGAAAAGGAAAAGGAAAAGGAAAAGGAAAAGGAAAAGGAAAAGGAAAAGGAAAAGGAAAAGGAAAAGGAAAAGAAAAAGAAAAAGAAAAAGAAAAAGAAAAAGAAAAAGAAAAAGAAAAAGAAAAAGAAAAAGAAAAAGAAAAAGAAAAAGAAAAAGAAAAAGAAAAAGGAAAAAAGAAAAAAGAAAAAGAAAAAAAGAAAAAGAAAAAGAAAAAAAAATAGGAAAAGGAAAATGAGATAATATCTTGTATTTGGAAATACCAGTCTTCAATCTGGAACCAGCAGTGGAAATAGGGCAAGCATGGTTTTAAAGGTAGTTCATTACCCTTTTTGTTTTAGGAAACAGAGGAAAACTACGGAAGAATTTGGGAATAGCTCCTAGAACTGAAATTCTGAATACTGAGGAAAGTGAATGGAAAGTGAGGAGCTTTGGATTTAGTTTCCCTACACCCAGCAGCCTGAGCAGGAAAAAACAGACTGAAAAGAAAGGACTATGTTTTTCTTCCACATAAAAAACAAATCTAAGATCAGAGTACCTCTGAAAGCTGCACTCACAAACAAGACTAATTCCTTGATTTTCAGGTTTCTGTCACCTTGCCTCACTACCAAGGTGAACCTAACCCTCTCCTAAGGGGTGACATGTGTTTATGTGCCTAGGAAGGTGAGGAGCAGGAATATTGATTGGGGGAAGGCTGTGAGACAGACAGGGAAAGAGACAGAAAACAAAACTGCAACAATTGAGGAAACATTCAGAAGTCTTATTTGGATGGTTTCTCACATCATACTGGTTTATTATAGGTGACATTCCAGTCAATTTAATTATCAAAACATTTGTCACTAGCAGCTGAGGAGGAATAAAAATCAGTGACCACAAAGGTGATTGCATTAGTCACTTCTATTATTAAAGGTAGAATTTGAATCCCATAGAAATGAATGAAAAAAATCAGGTGATTTAAAATGAAATGAGACCATGGCATAACCACATCAAATAAATAACCTACTCTATCGTTTTATAAACTGCTGTGGGTCTTTAAATAGCAAGCAAGGGAGAAGGATCATGTGGAACATGGTTGCTATTAGAAAAGTGAGTTGATCTAGTCCATAATTGCTGTTATGCGTTTTGCGTGCAATCATAGGACTCTATTTCAGTGTGAACCTTTCATTAATCTCCAGGTAGGCTGCCAAAAGTATGATGGATTTTTTTTTTAGAACTGAGTACTCAGGGGATCCAGCCAGCTCACATCTTATACTAATCAGTAATTTTATAATTATTGACAAATCAGCTAAAGTGCAAGCTTCATTTGGAAGTATATTTGACCAGCTACTCTGTTATAGTAAATCTATTTTCCTGTCAAACAGATTGAAACTGGATTTATTCATTGCTTTAAAAATGATAGCTAACGTAAGACTGCATCTGTCACCAGAAGCTCATACAGCTCAATTTAGGTGCTGCAGAGATACTCCAGTCAGCTCTGTGAAGCTAACATTTTAGGAATAAAAGTACATCTTTCAGGTGTACTAAACTAAGCTTCCATTTCACTTCATTGTTCTAAATGTTGGTGAAGTTGCCTGTACAGTAGTAAGTTATCAAAAGCATTTCACTACTGTAAGACTCAGATGGGGCCTATCCAACCACAGTTCAGAATATTAGGATTGCCTCTTCAATACACAGGTGATGCTAAGGGCTGGAGTCACAAAAGACAGCAAATGGGACAGTTATCCAAAGGCTTAAGTGGACCAAAAGGCAGGATGAGAAAAAAGAGTGAGTTTGTATTGGAAAAAACAACACTTGCAAAAACAGTTTTGAAGAGCATCTAATGCTCCTACCCCTTCAGCTACACTCACATCAGTCCAGAGGATATGAATAAGAATGTCTGTTGGAGTCATTTGACATGAAGGCACATTTTCTATATGACAGAAGCTGTCTTATTTTGGATATGTTACAAGCAACCGTTGTATTCCAATGGCTTGACTAATGCACTACTGATATGATCAGGACTCTATCTTGACCATTTTCCTTTGAAAAGATGCCCAGTACTGCTTTGGCAATTTAAATGATTCAGACTCTTCCTCTTCCATTGGATATTGCATGTTAGCTTTGCCATGGAGGAAACTTTTCACACCTATGGAGCAGCTCTGGAGCCCCAGAAGCAGTAGTGTCAGTGTGTGATTGGCTCATCACCTCCTCCACTATGAAAACCTGAAATATTGAAAGGTAATGGAAAAATCAGGATTGGAATTTGTGGCAATTGAAGCCTAAGCTTATTCTCTAACTTCTGGACCGTGCTTCCTTTATGGTAATGATGCTATTGTAAGAGAATATTCTGTGTTCTTCTGCAGAGATAAGCGCATATCCAGTCTGAAGGATGCAAAAACCAATGAAAAGACTCTCAGGGGATTCATTGTCTTCTAGTTGCACTTTAATGCACATTTCAATGGACATCACAATTTAAAGTTGTGTTTCAGGCAGCACAAATCATGCTATAGTATTAGAAACTGTTTCAGCTCATGATGAGGCAGTTAATAGGCCTTGAAGGATATAAGCTGCACTCAGGAGAATCAAAGCAATGATACATAGCTGAGTCATCAGAGAAGACTTCTTCCCTCATCTATTCCAGCATCTGTTAAAATGAAGATATTTCAATCTTTTCCATTAATGACTGATTAATGATCTATGGAATTTCACTACCTGCTGAAAATATGCCCACAGACTCACAAAGCTTTTCATGACTGCTTATTCTATATTATTATGGAGTCCCAAAAGACTGCTCTACGTTGCATATATAAAAAATCTACCTGAAATATTTTTTGCAGCATCTAACAGAAACAGCTACATCTTTGTCATTCTGTCTCACATTAGTCATATGCTATTTTCTTTTTGTTTTCATATTTCCTTTTTCAATTCCTATAGTTCCACAGAGTTTTGTACTTTGACCTCTGATTACTTTTATAAGCTAATTCCTATCCATTATTCTTTCTGAGCAATCAGTGTCAATGGTAAGATAGAAAATAGCATATTTGTTCAAACAAAAATTTTTACACAGTACATCCCTTTAATTTTACGATAAAATACTTATCCTTTTCCATATTAGAAAAATTGTTCTTCCATCTAAAATGACACATCTAGTATAATATTCACTCAATAAACACAGAAGAACAGGAATTACTGTAAAATTCCCTTTAGACGTTCCTTAAAAAGTTATTTGGCTTTTATAAAAATAAAATAAACAGTTGTGATATTTCTAAAAGGAAGGTCTAAACTAAAAAACAAAAAAAAAAGAAGCTTTTTTTAAATTTATTTTAATGAGAAAATTAAACTTAAGAGAGAGAGAATAGATTAGAATTCAGACGCACTGAACATTTCTGCTTTGGTTACCTGTTTTCCTCACAATGAAGAAGAAGAAGATAATATTATTTTAGGTCTCTTTTGAAATGAAAAATTCATCTCACAACCCTACTTTTTAATTTAAATGCTTAAATCAAGTCAGGATTTAACAGGATGAGGCTTTTTGAAGATCCAGGAGCAATTGAATTACAGTATAAAAAATAATGTACTTAATGATAGAGCAATCTCAATTAGGTAACACATTTGTCAACTCAACAGTTTTGTCACTACAGAATTAATCATGAATCCACATTCACTTACTCTGCCACTGGCATTGATCCAGTATCTATCATAATACAGCCATTTATTCCTTATTTATACATATTTGTGGAGGGAGAGAGATACTTTGCTGTATCTCTCTGTTACTACACTGTAGGTCAGTAATGGCCACGCTTCAGAATCACTTTTCCATCATCTGCACACTGTTAAATACTGTGAAAAAAGGACCTTATATCACCAGTCTGATGAGTTTTTCAACTTAGTCTAGACCAACTGTAGATTTTAAATGGCTTAATCTATTAGCAAAGTCTGGAGATGGCAAACCACGTAAATTAAGCTTTAAAAAATGTTTTCAGAAATGCCTCTGTCATGCAATCACAGACATTAAGGCAAATCAGTAAGAGTATAATATATAAAAATATTTTGGAACATATATACCTTGTAAATGCATTAGAACTGCATGGAGGTTACCTCAAATTCTTGTGGAAATGGAACATTTGACCGTAAATCACAGCAAAATAAATTATAGTTCACTCTAGGTGGTTTTCTGTAGGCATTTACAGATCTTCACCTATTGTAAGGTACATAAAAAATTAAAAGCAATGTTGTCTATCACTTTTTCACCAGAGCATAATAATAAATTAGCAAATTACAAGCTAAATTGGCTCCAAATACACAAAGAATTATTATATAGGTATATTTCTTTAGTAGAATGTAAGAGTTAGAAAACTTCATCTGAACGATATTTAAAAATAATCTGGAAGTATTATAGTTCCTCTGATGAAATGTAGCCTGCAGGGCTCTAACCAAACCGATAATCAGGAAGCTGCAGCTTCGAGGGGAAAAAAAGGAGGAACTGTCTGGGTGGTCTGATGTGAGTTGATTGCAAGAGCTCCATTACCCTAAAATGGATACCAGGTATCCAAGCAGTGAAGAATTTA
This sequence comes from Thryothorus ludovicianus, assembly GCA_013397245.1. NCBI lineage: Eukaryota > Metazoa > Chordata > Aves > Passeriformes > Certhiidae > Thryothorus > Thryothorus ludovicianus. Next base: position 170,988 of record VZTB01017987.1, read on the forward strand.
TAAACATTGAGTGTGAGTAAAGTGCTGCAGACAGAGTATCCTTCGGGGAAACAAAAAGAAACAAAAGAAACTTAAACACTCCTATGATTGCATTGTATCACAGAAAGACAGAGACCAATTGCTTCAGCATAGTCTGAAGAATATCTATTACACTATCTGCAATGAAACACTAGTCCTCAGATCAGAAGTGACTGAAATTATAATGAAATCAGTCCTCCTAGAAGTGAAATTCAGCTCAATAATTGCTGCAGTAAGCCTATTTCCTCTGGCTGCACTATGGTGTTATTTTTATTATTTTTGAATTTTGAGTGGATAACCTAGTCATCACATTGGTGAGCAAATCGATTTAAAAAAAAAAACAAAACCAATTGTTGGATTTAGACTTCACATACTTTCTGATAGAAATTATCTGAATTTAATAATTTAATGGTTCATTTGGCATTCCTCATAAATGGGCAGGAGATGGAGGGAAGTGGAAAGGAAAGAACCTTCAGAACTACATCTGTTTTCTGCAATTCTTATTTTCTTTGATGCTCATTCTGCCTCTAATGATTCTGCTGAATGCCAGATCAGATGCTCCTATGACAGCTTTAAATGGAATGAATCAAAGCAGAGGAGGGAATGAAAAGAGGACCTTTAAAAAAAAAAAAACAAAAACTAAAACAGCCCAGAAGTGAATGTCTATGTCAATTATAAAAACTAGTAAGCCAGCCCTACTCTTACGAAAAAAAAATAAAAATATATAAAAGATGTTTACTCATCTAGATTTAAGAGTTTAAGAGATTCAGAATGTGTTTCTTGCCTTGATAAACTTAACAACCTCCAGTGGTCTGCATTGAAAAAAGTTCTTGCAACTTGACCATTTCTTTTGTTGGCTACCTGCATTTGTCTGCTGAGTTAAAGGGATCTCTGGAAATCAATTATTTCATTAAAAAGCTTTTCTATGATAGGGAGGATGAAAACAAGAAAATGCAACCATATTTATTCCATAGATTAATTGCTTCTTTTGAACATAACTGGGCCTAGGAAAATAAAATATTTGGCAAGATTAATTTCTCACCAACCAGAAAAGAAACAATTCTGGGAAAGAAAGCAAGAAATTTTATCAAGGTACCCCTGCAACAGAATCTTTCAATTTTGCTTGTTTTGATTTTGCTCTTTTATAAATAACCTGGTCATCCTGGCATTTCATTGTCTATATAACCTTCAAATTCTTTGCTTGTCACAAACAGATCTCTGTCTTTCCTCAACAAACATGAAAATATTTAATATAATTTTATGCCAAAAGAATCCAATATAGTTGAAAGAAATTGCTTCATTCATTTGAGAACTCTGCAGATACATGGTGAAATACTAAATTCAGGTCAACAGGAAAATCAAGCAACTTCACATTTCTTTCTTCATTACAAAAGGAAGACAATGAACTAAATAAAATAAATTCAAAAGTTCTAAAGCAGTATGGATCTTAATGTTTCATAAATCACAAGAAATAAAATACTTGGTGTTAAGATTCTATATGTGAAATTGATTTCTCTTTGTTGAACTGTTAGGACTTTTTTGACTACATCAGTTATTCCCTTATGCTCTCTGTACAGCTTTGACCACTTGATATGTAGTTTTGATGACTCTATTTCCTTCAATTTACTCTAAGACATATTTCTATGGTACTTATGGATACATAGGAGATATATTATGAGTGGATCCATTCACTGACCAGCAGAAGGGAACTTTTTTCTTTCTGCACCAGAAAGGCCTTTCTATTTATATGATGTTTACAACTTCACTTTTGGATCACTATGTGTGCAAACATATTTTTACATGGTAGAGTTCACATACAAGATCCCAATCCTCATTTGTGGAGGAAAGGAATGAAATCATAGCAGTTTAGGACCTGAACTACAATGACAAAGATTTTTCTTATCCTCTCTCTTTAATTTAATGTTTCTAACTTGGCAAAAGAAATATTGCATGAATGAGTTTCAAGACTTCTTTGCAGTATGGTGGTGTTATCTAGTCAGATTATAGCACTACAGCCTGAAGGAATAAAAACAGGCTCCACTTTATTATCTAATGACACCTGCTGTAAAACCTTATGTCATGTCTATCTTTGTTGCTTAAAGTGTAACAGAGTCTATTGTAGCCAACCACCTCTCTAGTACTTACTCTTTTAACCTAAACTCATCTTTTGTGTTAGATTAGGTATTTTGCTTCCCTTCTTGCTAAAAGTTCTGACTGACACTTCCTGTATAATTTTTTTTCAGTATAATTTTTTTCCCCTTTACAACATTTCTAATTTTCTTTCTTTATTCCCATTTACTCTGTCAGGGGTTTTGTTCTTCTCTGTCTTGGCTGAATAAAAATAAAAGAAAAAACAAAAAGAACCTGTCTTCCTGTATTAGATATTAGAGCTTTCCCAAAAGCATTTTGCTTCTCTCATATGGATCCTTACTTAGCACTTTTCTGATTTAGCCAAAATTAAATCTTACCATTTCTTTGTGCTTTACAGTAGATCTGATTAAATTGTGTAATGAAAAATTATAATCATCTTGCTGGGTAAAGTTGGAACAGTTTTTCTAGGATTTTTATTGTGTCTATCCTAACTCTGAAACTGGAAAGACTTGAAGTAGATGAAAAAGCCTAAATGTAGCTGTAGCTAAATTTGTACACGCTAGAATTTTTTTATGATTTTGTTTTCTATTATCTTAGACTCAAAGAATCACAGACATTTGTGGTCAAAGCCACAGAGTGGAACATCAGATCTGTTTTTATTTCAGCACTGCTTTTTTTGATAATACTTTATCAGAATAATTGTCTAATCCACATTTCCATGACCCTTTTCCAGTTCTTCAAAAGACTTACAAAAATATTTCTGTGGATATTCATCTGGCCTTATGCAGTACACAGTTTCATCCAAGTGCTTCTTGCTAATATGCCCTCAGATTTCGCTATAAATTTTTTTGTTCTTCAAGAAAATTCTCGACCACTGGAATGCAAAAGCAGCTTGCACTGATGCCAACAGGATATGTGTGTTGGAGAATGAATCTAGCTCTTAGAATTTACAATAATGGCAGTTATTTTGTCCTCTTTATAATTCTTGAATTAATAGGCATTGTATGGGAAATTTCCAAAGATATCAGATATGTATCTTGGTGTCTGTAATGCAATAATTATAATAATTGTTATTATAATAATTGTTATAGCAATTGCTCCCAAGAGAATATTCATAGCTTTGAGAAAATACCCAAAACTCAATGCAAAAGGGATGGAGGGAAGAAAACACTACAGAAAGACATGTAAAGGACTCTGTGTTGTCTTAATAAATTATTTGTTATTGAATCCATGTATCCATTGATTTGAATCCATTTAATCCAATCTTCTCAACTCCTGGCAACTGCTTCCAGCCACTTGACATCTCAGATATACTCTTTGATAAAACAAGACTTTTTTTTTTCCATTTTAAAGTATAACTTATTAAAATAAATCCCAGCAATAAAAAAAGAAAAACACAAAGAAATTAATAAAAAACAAAACAAAACAAAAAAACCCAAACAAGAACAAAACCAAACCACCAAAACCTTCAAAACAAAAAA
>VZTB01017987.1:174614-207359 GCA_013397245.1 Thryothorus ludovicianus
TTACTTTATAAAATTGTTTATTCTGAGGAGATGGAAACACCAAGCTCAAAATAGTAGCTCTTTCATCCAGGAAGAAAGCTCTAAGCACTGTTCACAAGCTTTCCTCCTTTGGAAACCTCCTCCAAGGTGTGTACAGTGTTGAATTAGTGTGGACCAAAAGGACAGCAAAACCAAAGGAAAGTTGCATTTCTATTGAACTATAGAAATTTCTGCAAAGAAATAATATGGTTTTTATTAGAAATGATGCTTTCAAATAATCCTTTGACTCCAATAACTAGAACAAGGAAAGAACAACCAATGCTAATTGTGATTTAAAAAAATAGGGTTGGTAGTACTCACATGAAGTGCTTTTCATCGAAGGACTTAAGAGGATTTGACAAAATTAAATTAGTCCTCTCAATACTCATGAGGATCAGATAGTCTGTTCTTACAGAATGGAAAAAAAGAGATTTAGGAAGGTTAAATATTTCAGTAAAGTTCACAAAAGTGACTCAAACTTAAAGCTGAGAGAGGAATCCATTAGCTCTCATAATATTCTATTTCTCTGAACACTATGTGCCTTTCCACATTTCTGTTATTTATATTCAAAATTAACTCAAAAAACCTCCATACTGTTCTAAACACTCATAAATGCCTCTGTCCTTTTTATACATTCTCTCACTGTTCTCATTTTGTGTTGGATATACAGCATATTTTGCTACATCTTTGTGAGATTTGTAATTATACAAATCATTCACATTTTTCTATTGCAAATAGTTTTCCAACCCTGAGAGCAATGTGTCTAATTTTAATTTAATTCTTTCTAAATATTTCAGCTATAGACAGCTGAGTGTAATTGTCCTAGGGTAACTTTATGATGCTGTATCCCCAATTATCTGTTCAGTTTATGCTGAATATTGGCTTCTGCACCTTTAAGACTGGTTCTGAGGCCAAAGGGGAAGAGAAGAAGCAGAGTTTGCAGAAACTGCACTTGCTGCCCCACATTCCTCCCTCTTACAGACTGTCCTGTCTGCAGTGTGGACAGTGGGAGAGAGCTCTCCTTTGCCTTTAGCCAGTCATTTTAACTAACTTAGGAAATGCATTTTTCCACACTGTGGTTTTTCTTTTTCTTAGAACTGTTCAAACCTACTCTAGACCAAAATCCCAAGAAAACACCAGGAGTTCATGCCTGTGGCCCACTGGGGCCCAGGACATGGCATTTTCCTGTAAGAGAGTGAGCAAGCTGATTTACGACCCACAAAGAAGTCTCTCTGTGAAATTACCATCTCTTCAAAACAATGTCAAGCCCTGTTGTTTAATATTATTCATTTTCTCATGTTTCTGAATACTTTATTTGTTATATAAACAGTTTTTTTCCACTTGAAGGAGATTTTCCTCCTGAACCAGTAAGGAGAGGGGCTGCTTAAATTTGCTGTTTAGATGGACTTCTTCAAAATTTCCTCCCAAAATTTGCCCTAAACCAGGATAAATAGTGTTTGGCACCCAATGTGAGTGTTTTGGGTGTTTGCTTGTTTATTTGTTTTTTGTTTGTTTAAAATACCTCTTTCAGGTTCAAGATCGGACTCTGCTCCTGAGAAATCCATGGCAGCTCTTTGCACTGTGACTGGAGTTTCAATGGAATGTATCTGTTGGGTAAATGTACCATATTTATGATGCACACAAAACTATTGTATTGATTACAATAGTACTTACTCTTTTACAAGTACACTTGTAACAATGTGGTCCCCTATATTAGTTCTTTGCTTCTTAGTGAGTGATGAAAAACCTTGGGAAAAGACTTTTTCTCATCTCCTTTTATATTTAATAAATAGTTGGAAAGAATCCATTTGGATCCAGCATTTTGTCAGCACTTCAGTTATTCTTCTTTTCTAGGCATACCATGACCATAAAAAAATATTGCAAATCTCTGTACCTCACCCAGGTTATTTTCTAGATTTGATCTTCATGTGAAGTAATCAATTCATGGTCATGATGTTAAGTGCATCTACCATTTGTTTACATTTTTTATGAGACCATAACTTCATTTTTTCCTGATAGTAAAGAAAACATTTAATTGTGCTGTCAATGTCCCTGGTTATCTTATTTTAATTTAGAAGGTTTTTAAAAGGATATGTCAACAAACAAACCCAAATTTATATCCTGTAGTCTTTGTGTTCTGTGTCTATATATTTTCTCAAGGGATGAACACTTGTCATGAATCTCTGATTTTACCAAAAAATTCACTGCTAAATTGCAGCGCAATTTTGAAAGATAGGCCGACTTTAGTAAGAGAGGTCCAAATTAGCATTATGATACATACACCATAACATCCATGTGTTATTGTCACCAAGACAAAAACACCCATGGAAAAAAATGCAGTTCTAGTGTAGCTGGGTAAATGCAGCTTTTTGTACTTAGATTTCATTTTCTAGTGTCTCTGTTAAAAGAGAGTTTAATAATATATTGTTTTAAAGAATAAAATTTCTATATTAAATACTAAAGGCTATGTAGGCTTGATCTCACTCTCAATGACATTACTCAGAAGAGGTGATCATGCAGGCAGGTCTTTAGTTTGGAATGAGATATGCCATAGCTAACTTAAGACATCTAAAATTAGAGATCTAGCTGAATTCTGTCATGGGCACTTACAGGTGACAGTTCATCATGAAGGAAATTAATTGAAGGGATCATGACCTGTGAGAGTATTTCTCTGTCTCAAGTAATGAAAAATACCTAGATATCTATTTCAAACAAAATATATTATATTCATTAACTCTTATCTTTAATATATATCTCTTATCTTGATTCTACTTGATGGAATTTATTGTTTTCTTATATAGGAATTTAACTAAAGAAAATTCCATTTCATAGAAGCACATTTTTCAACTTTTTTTACAATTACTTAACAGAAATATTGGGATATAACCAGACAATTTTTGGAAGGATTAAGGATAATCTTGCTATTTTACATCAAATCTCTTGATAATTTCTTGGTCCTTTCTCAGGTGTTTAAGAAAAATAGAGATAAGTATCTCAAGCACAAAAATTTAGTCCTATCAAAAGGAGTTTCAAAAGTATAACACAAGCATTATTCACACTGAGATCATTCTTTGCATGGATATCACAGTAATGACAGTGTTCACAGTACCTGTATGTGTTTTCCTGTTGTTTTTAATTTTTTTCAGTGATGTGAACTAAATAATCAGAAGTCTTTGAAAGCAGGGGTTTTTTGTTTTATTTTTAGATTTTTGTTATTTTTTTCATTTGTTTGGATTTTTTTTTGTTATTTTGCTTTGTTTTGGTTGGTTTTGTTGTTGGTTTTTCTTTTGTTTTGTTTTGTTTTGTTGCTTTGGAATTTTTTTGTTGGGTTTTTTTTCTTTTAGTGTATTAATAAGATTATATAATAGGTAGTAGTAGAAATTGTCAGTTTCATATGCTTAATGAGGAAATAAATGCACATGTTTATCTGTTGTGAAATTCCTTCTTTGCCTTATGAAACACATAAAGCACATACAAATTTTTAATTTTCTCTCCTTTTTCCACTGGACTCCATCCAAAACAAAACAAACCCCCCCCTCCCCCAAAACTAAAGAACACCACAAATCCCCTTACACATGGTGTTTTGAGGCAGAATTTAACAGAAAACCAATGCTATTGTTGCCTCACTTTGTTTCCACTACTTTTTAGANTTAATTTTCTCTCCTTTTTCCACTGGAAAAGAGAAAAGTTTTGGATAATCCTAAATTATGTCAAACTTCCAAGAGGGAATGATCAATTCTGAGTAACATGTCAGGCTGTTGGCCAACAAAACCATTTGATTCAGAGGGTGGAAAGGAAGGTGTTTAATGTCCCACTCACTGTCTCCTTGAAAAACAGGCTATAAAGGAATTACCTCCAGCCAAATTTTGTTTCACCCTTCTCTTTTAGTTGTCTTCTCATTCTCAAATTTATTGGGTATGAGGAGTTGTTCAACAAGCATACAAAACCCTTGGGCTTAAGCAGAGAGTTATCAAGCTGAAAATATGAAGGTATGAAGGAGTGCTCCAGAAACAGGTGAGACTAAATAGTCTGACAGGGGCAACCAGGACAGATTGAGAGTGTCTGTAAATGTACCTTAAGCAGATCCTGAGACCTGAGTAACCAGAAGAGCCAGGAAGTGATCTTTCCTAGATTCTTGTATGCAGCATAGAGTACTTTTCTTAATTCTGAAAAATGTTGATGAATTTCCAATTTTTTTCCCCTTTTTAGATATTGGAATAGTCTCTTGCTCATTATCGGGAGTCAAAGTAGCACACACCATTCAAAACTAAAAATTTCTTTAGACAGTGGAATTTCTATGCATGTGGTTTTACTGCATTCAGTGGAGAAGACTAATCCCTTCTAAATCTCTGGATGTGTTAGTCTAAAAAAGACACTATGATAACATGAGACTTTACTTAGAGAAGCTGTGTGCAAAATGCATGGCAAATTGGTATTTGCTAGAACCCCCAGTTACAGAAATACCTTGTTGCCACTCAGTTGAATTAAATGAGTGTTTCAGTTCTGTTTTCATGTGTAGTCAGAACACTAATTGTGTTCTGTAGTACGTGATTCCCATGTTAATGGTTTAACCTAAATTTTCTTTTTTTTTCCCTGGAATTTTAGCTAGCATAAGCAACTAAAATTAGATACTTAATCTGCATTTAAGCAACATCATGCAGCTTTTGAGAGAAGAATATTGTTGTAGGATGTTCTTTTATTTAAAATCCCTAGCTAAAAGAAAAGGAAGAAAAAATTTAAAATATAAAAATAAATTAATTTAGCTATTCACAACTATTCTCTTCACGAAAAAAGAAAATACACCCCACAAAAAATAAAAAAATACCNTGTTGCCTCACCTTGTTTCCACTACTTTTTAGACTCAAATATCTCTAGAGTAGATACTGGTGCTATTTTAGTTACTGTAAGTAATAGGATTAAAACAGTAGTTGGAGCTCTTCTGGTGTGTCAGACTCTCCAATAAATGCTGTGTGTGCTGTAGGGTCCCTTAAGACAGCTAACACTGCCGTGTAACTAGCAGCTACTGCACTGCCTCCCCCTTGCAAAAGAGGTATTCAGATGCTCAGTCAGAATAATTTAGCAGCTCCTCTGAGAAACCAGAGCTGTTCAAAGAAATGCTATCAGGAGTAAGGATCTCATCTGATGTTTTTCCACCTCTTCATAGATTTTTTTTTCTTCAAGCTAGCTCAAATTCTACCTGATGTGCTGAAGTTCCTTGCTGCAAATTCAATTTTCCTTCAAATATTTGGCACTGCTTCAAGGAAAATGATCAAATGATCCAGTTCACCTTGATCCCTTAATTTTGAAATTGCTTGGCTTGCTCTTTCTCCCACAGTGTTGGGTCAAGATTTTCTTTCCAGGGTGAGTTTCAGTTCATATTCTCTATTTTCACTAGCTGAGTTGCCGATTTGTAGAATGTCTGTCAATTCAGATTTTTTTCATGTGTCAGACTGCCTGCCCTTGAATGTTTGCCAGTATAAGAAAAAGGGAAAACATCTAGCCATCTAAAGGAAGATGAGAATTCCAAGTGTACAATAAGAAGATGAGTTCAAAAGTATAGCTTTTTTTTCCAGTTTCTGAACTTAAACTTATTCCGTACACATATTAGAACCTACAGCTGTGAGAAACGGCACCTCCAGGAGAAGCCCTTCTGTCACTGACATCTTACCTAGCAGGAATCTAAGGAAAGCAGAATGGCCTGATGATTTTCTTTTCCTTTGTGTCACTACAAGAAAGAGCATATGGGGCTTGGAGTGCTAATTATGGATATAGAACTCTGTAAAGAAACCGTGCCCTCAGCACTGGACTCCACTGTGTGGATTAACTCGACCAACCATCAGCACTGAAGGGAGAGCACTGCACTTTGAGTGTCCTCGGTCTGCTCTAAAGAGCCAAGACCTGCCAGTACTCAACTCATATCTAATGCAGATCAAGCATAAAAGAAGATTAAAACTGCTATTGCCAAAGGATATATGCTTATATTACTACAGCCAGGGATCTGCAAGGATATAGTAATTTCTCCACAACAAATGATTTCTCTTGTTTATCTGTTTCTCACTGCCATGATGCGTTGCTCAAAGGTGAGGTATTGTTCCTTCATGGCAAAGGCAAATTTCACTTGCCAGATTTTTAGTTCTGATCACCTTGATCGGTGATTTTGTAACTCATATTATTATATGAGTTACATATTTTTATACTATAAATCATCATCTCACTAAGACAGTATTTCTGTGTAAAATATTTTCTTTCCATTACAGGTAGTAATTCTTTTTAGCGTGTTTGGATCTGATTTCCTTTGTAGAGGATATATGTTTTCTCTGCTGACTATAGAAAAATGTATTATTAAAAAGGAGTCTAATGAAAGTAACATGGTGTTTCACCAGACCAAAATTAGACAATACAAATATTGTACAGTAACTCTTCTTATCTCTTAACAATAATGATTCTCTTTTCCATATCCAGAAAATTTTAACAAATCTTTTTCTTTTCATCAAAAGGAAAAGAAGGTCAAATACACTTGCAGGAGTCTTTATCATTAAGGGAAAAGAAAAAATACAGTGTCTACCTTATACTGGACTAGGTCAAAAGGAATTTTTGCTCACCCTTTTCTAGATTCCTCTAGCAAGGATGAAATATTCAATTTGAATACTTTCATTCAAGATATTAAATAACTTGAAACAATTAGCTCTATTTTCTGATAAAATTGAATCTTCTCTAAATGTTTTTAGTGCAAGATTCTACCCTTTGTTGGATGACACATAGGAGTACAAGTTTCTCTATAATCAAGCAGGTGTGGGTTGATAGGTTTTGTTTTATTTGGTTTGTGTTGTGTTTTGGATTCACTAGAATGGGAATTTACTTCTTATTCTTCATATGTGTTAAAACAAATGCCCATGACCACACATAGCTAACAAGGGGAATCATTTAATCTAGTCTTAAAATAATTTCATTCATTAAAAAAAGTGACTTCATATTTGAAAATAGAGCCTTCCTTCTTTCCTTCCTTCCTTCCTTCCTTCCTGCCTTCCTGCCTTCCTTCCTTCCTGCCTTCCTGCCTTCCNCATGCTAAACTAGAATTAAAACTCATCCCATGAAATTTTTCTCATAATCCTTTAAAAATAACATTATATTGCATTTTATTTTCACTTATTTGTAACTGAGGATATTTTTGCGGATGAGCTGTGCTGCCAGATGAGATATTTCCAAAAGCACTTTGCTGACAGATAATTGACCATTTGACCACTGGTCCACATAGCTGTAGGGCTGTGAGTGTAACTTTCCTTTTCCTTTTTTTATATATGTATTGTTCTGCTTGCAATTTCATAGCATTCTGGAATGTCCTTTCCTTGCAGAATTGTCAAGAAAGAGCAGAGTAATAGAGGTCATCTGTGAATGTAATGAAAAGTCTCGTAGGAATTACTCTGCTCATACAATGTCAGTGGTGGTGTGAGCTTTCCTGTGATTTTATTCCAAGTTTGCAGAGCTCTGATTCCTTGTGTATGACTCCTTTTTCATGTTCTCTAGTTCAAGTCATATAATTTCTTTTCACTAAGACTCTCTTACTTTACTCTCTCATTACAGACAAAATTAACTACTACATTTTAATTCTTAATTAGACTGCAAAAACTTGAAATGTTATTCTACAGATGTTTGGATATTATTTATTAAAATATTCTTCATTTAATAAAAGTTTTTATTTAAAATAAAGTAGTATTGTTTTCATTGATAGTTCCTATCTAATTTTATAATAAATATTTTATTGTAATAAGAAATATGCAGTAAACTACAACAGCATATAAATATTATTTGCATTTTGTTTTAGTTTTATGAGCTTATGATCACATTATAATTTACAGTTTATCATAGTATACAGCAGTCCCAAATAAATCATTATTCTATCTTCCATATTATGATGTCACAAGGATGTGTAATATCACATATCAGACTTTGTTATAGTCTGTTTATGATTTATGATTATTGTATTTATTTTCTTCATACCACTTTTAAAATATTTTTAAGAATATGAGGTATTCCTTATTTGAAAAACATTTGTTGATCAAAATGTCCAATATTATTTAAAAATATCCAAATATATGTGCTGATTAAACTTTTGTACAGTCAGAGAAATTTCTGGGAACAATCTGCACATATCCTGCTTGTAAATTCAGATCTTCAGAAAAAAAATCCCTTGTGAATCTGAAGTTACACTTACCTTAAGCACAAGTGTGATAAAGCATAATGCCAGTGAAATATTACAGCTTGCACTATCAGTTTAATTAAAGGAAAAAAAAAATAATTCTGGATGTAATATCAGTTGACTAACTGGAAATTTATTTCATTTACAGAATCAAACTTCATTTTTGTTGTAACTAGTAAATCAATTATTAAGAATGATAGGCTGCATGTGGGAGGAGGAGGGAAGAACTTCTTTTACACTTGTGGGCACAAGTTAAATATTACTTTTTTATCTGAGCAGCTAACAGCAGAAACCACAGAATCAGATCCCACACCTGTAGTGTTTGTAAAATCCACTAATCCACAACAAAAATTAATGAGATATGGAGCTCTTGTAGTTTGTAAAGCATGAAATATTTTCAGAAGTAAACCACAAGGCAAGAATGATGTGGAAGTGACTCTATGAAGACAGAAGAGGGCAGTTGGATGTGGCATGACTGAACCACAACGACCATGTTAAGGTACCCAGTTAAGCTCTGAGGGAGTTCAGCATTTGCTATTTGCTACAGAGGCCTGCCCCATTTGAATCATTAAGTGGCCCATGCAAAACTCTCATATCCACTCAAGTCTCATATTTCTCAAATATAATGGTTCCACTGCTTCTATTAAGGACTAGAATTACAAAGACTCTTCCAGAACTTCACTCTGGTTCTCCAGGGAAATATTTCAGGAATTTTTGCCTATGTTTTCCTTCCTCCTGTATCTGTGCACCCTGCCTTTAAATACAACTGAAGTTCTGTTTACACCAAATCTATGTCATGGAGGTTGCAAAAGTTTCCACCTGTAACTGAATAACCTACACAAAGAGAAAAGTTATGTTGCCATTGTAATAACTGAAGATATAGCCAAAGCCTTTTCCAAATGAATAGGGTGTAATTAAAGGAGTATGTTGCTGCTGAATGACCATTTCATAGTCGTTCAAGTAAACTCAGTGCTTCTCTTTAGCATTCTCCAGCTTACTGCTCTATGATTATGAGTTACCAAAAATAAAGTTGTACTTAATGAGTTTCGTAGCTCCATATTGATAATAAGTAGGATGGAATAAAAAATACTTGTCTGTGAATATGCTAAAGACCTCTTATACTAATGACTTCTTTGTATTTTTACCTTTTTCATTACTTCCTTCACAAGTTTTCATTTGCTAATCCACAGTGTCTTTACTCCTCAAGGTGGCCTTTAGAAAACATAATTTTCTGTCTTTTCAGTGAGCAATAACAACTGTTATTGACATTTATTATTACATGCTGAGCTTTATGTTAGGAAGTCAGATTTTCACTGTAACTTTCTCTGTTGGCCCAATTGAGTAAAGTTACTGCTGAAGCTAGCATAGAAATGCAGTTATCTAAGTTTACTAAAATCTTCTCTCTTCTCTTCTCTTCTCTTCTCTTCTCTTCTCTTCTCTTCTCTTCTCTTCTCTTCTCTTCTCTTCTCTTCTCTTCTCTTCTCTTCTCTTCTCTTCTCTTCTCTTCTCTTCTCTTCTCTTCTCTTCTCTTCTCTTCTCCTTAAAAATATCAGTTTCTCAAAATGTATAGGTTCTAGGATCTCAAATATCTAGGATCTAGGAAAAAATAATTGCCTATGTCTACACAGCAAAATCAAAAACTGAGAAACCAAACCAAACCAAAACATAAAGAAGTAAAAAAAAAAATGAAAATTCCACACCATAGTAAANTTTTCCTTAAAACCTTGCTACATACAAAGAACACAAAACACAAATTTAATGTAAGTACAGTGAAGCAACTTCATTCAGTTGAAACTTTCTTTTCATGAAGAAAATTAGTGCAAAATTTCTTTATAAATACCCATCTGACATATATTTTCTTATGGTAGCATTCCAGACAGTTTTCATTCTAGTGCTCTGTTTAATTCCATTATGTAGAATTTATTTGCTTGACAGACATAACAGTCAATTAATGCTAACACATGCTAAATCCTGTAACGTCTTCTACTCTGACACCCAACCAAAAGTACCTTTGATAGTGCCAGCGTTGCACATTCTAAATTGAGACAAAATAATTATCTGAAGAATGATTGGGTTTTATGCATATCAGCAGCCATTCATACAGCAGGATCTGCTCTGGTCCATTGTGTTTGTAATCCGTGGATTACACTCTGAGTACGCATTGACACGAGCAGCAGTAACAGCTCCATTATGGCCTATCATCCCGAGCAAGCATGAATTTCAAAACATTCCCTGCTATATTTCTGTGAGCTTCTATTTTCTATTCCTCCTTATAAATATTTATAAGTAAAAATACAAATGAGATATAGAAATTAACAAAACAGTCCCAAAAGATAAAATTTTAGAAATGTTGTTAAATTAAAAAAGAAAAATAAAAAGTCATTTGTGAGTACCTGGGTTAATTATATTGTTCAAGATTCCAGTGCTGAAGTGTCTTTTAGTTCAGCTTAGTCTGAGGCCAATAAAATCTCTATGGAAAGAAAATAAATGGAAACTTGAGAGGGTTAAATGTTCTTTTTAACAGAAAAATACTCAAAAAAACAACCAGCAACAGAAGCCAGCAAAGAGATCAAAGATTTAATGAGGATTCAATCTTATACAGATGTGAGAGTTCATGGCATATATAGATAGTGGGTTAATAATGTAAAACAAGGAATATCTTACTACATCTACTAGTTTGTAACATTTATTTTTCTCTGGGCCAAAGTAGTTTAATATTGAAACATCCCACACTTTCTCCTGGTGCTTAACACTCTGGAGATGATAATCTGCTGCTATGCATCCTGCATATAGTCATTTTTGGAATACAGTTATTATCAACAGTGATTTTTCTTTTCTTCTTGGCACAACATGATTTTGAAGCCTCTGACAACAGGGAACAGCCTCAGTGAACAGCCTGAACAATGGTTTCACCAGGGGCACTGTGTTCTGCAACAGTGATTGACAGCAAATCCCATGTTTGTCAACTTCTGATCTAATATATTGATGCAAAACAAGTGTAGGACCCTAAAAGGTCATAAAACCTGATGCCATTTTCTGATCCAATTGTAACCACATCAATCCCAGTAATGACCCAAGAGAAAGGATAACTAATTTTTCTCATTTATTCCATTGTGTCAGCATGTGGTACAAAATATTTCTATAATACTGCTAGTCTACACAAGAATGGCAATATACAAAACAATTATTACTACAGGTTCAATTTACAATTTTTTTGTCTAAGATATAGCTTGTCTCTACTTTTTGCTTCAGTCAGGACCCATCCAATTTTCCTTCAATTTCAGAGCTTTAGAAGAACTTTTTCCCCCACTTCCATAAGCATGTAATGTATCTAGAAATCAACAAAGACCTGATGAATTTTGGTGTAGTATTCAATTCAGAATGAATGGTAGTCTTTTAGTCGTGTAATTTCCAGAAGAAATCATTGTCACTCTTAACATTATTTTTTTTCTTATTTTATGCGAAGAAAGTTTAATTGACAGAGGGACTGCACAAATATATCCAGCATCACTTCTAGTAAATTTCATCCATGGTTCTGGGAGTTGTATTATTTTCAACTAAAATATCTGTGTTGTGTCCAATCATCAAAGTCACATAGTACTATTGCTGCATGATTATTAGAAGATTGCCAAATTCAAGCTGTCAATGTGATTACCAAAATTCCCCCTGCATAGATTAATTTGCATAAGCATTGCTAATGCTTTTTTTCTGCACATTTATTTTTTCTGTTGAGAATTTCCTCCAAATATACATAGTTGTACAAATAAAATTAGTGCAATTTAATATATTTTAAGGACAACTTGCCATCTTTAATAAAGAGTGTCTTTATTTACTCATTTGGTGACCTGTTCCAATAATCAAAGAGCAATATATTGCTCGACAACAAATGCTGAGTTAATATATTCCATATATGACACCTGTCTTTTAATTTATTTTGAATGGATCTGAAATATATACTTTAAGTCGGCTTTAATTTCTTCTAAAACATAAAAAAAAATTGCTTTAGAGATCATAACTATGTATCTAATCAAGTATATTTTTGTAATCTAGGTACTGGAGGTTGATTAGAGTCACAATGCAACTAAGATTGAGGTCAAAGGCAAGATAATGAAGACACAGAATTTTTTTTCTGTAGGTACATAGCTAAATTATTTTGCTCTCATCCTGTCTCAAGTAATCTTGTGAATATGTTAAACTATTTCCCTATTGGAAAAATATAAATGGACTCCAAAATTGTTACAATTTCTCACTAAAATTCATAGATCAAGGATTTCAAAGCATTCATGTAATATGTAATAATACAGAATTGAAAAGCCTTGGTATTTCAATTTGTTGTTTTGCATCCTAAAACTTTTTGGGTCCCCATCTATTAATAAGCATGTGCTTAATTTTGTTTATTTAATCTTTTAATCCTCTGACAATACGTGTGATAAGTAATGATACATGTAATACATTCTGAAAATTGTATGTCTTTGCTCTAAAGGGAAAGCAAGCTTGCAAGTTGATCAGTAAATAGATGTAGGATGGAATGATAATCTCACTACAGCCAAGAGATTTGGGCAGGATATATTTCTATAAACTACTTCTAAATTCCAAGTGTTTGTCTATACCACTCATAAGCTATATTTCCCTCTATCTTTTTGTTGTGTCATTGTTACAGTGTAGGGATGCCTTTAGTACAGGAGCATTCCTTTTCTTGAAAATTTTGTGAACAATCATCATCTTTCCATTTTGAAAATCATTGAAAAAATGCTTCCCTTGTAATAAATGTGTCAATAAATATTGCAAGGGATCCATATGAATAGAATAAAATACTACTCCTCTTTTAAGTCTCCATTTTGTAATACACATCAATTCTATAGTTGCTAAGTGAAAGAAAACAAAATTTATATCTTAAAAATTCCATAATTTTAGAAGTGTTATGGGCAATAAAGATGGTAAAACATACATAAGAATAAAAAGTCCTTATGAAAACATATACATTGTCTTCATTTTATTATAATTTTTTGATAAATAACATCTAAATTATGTTTACTGATCTGAAAACTTGAAATCTCTAATCAAAATACATATTTCAGATAGAATGCCTTGATTGATGTTTGTGTCTCTCTGCTAAAGTCAAATAAGCTTTGATTTTTTTCTAAATCTGTAAATGTAAGAATTTACTTTTCAAAGTTAGGATCTTGGGCTTTGCATACAGTAGCTGTACAATACACAAACACTTTTACTCTTAGAGCTCTGGATTTCATTACCAATTTAAAACTGGAAAGATTAGCCCTGATTATGCTATAAAGCTAATCTGTATATTTTTCTGAGACTGTTTTATGTATGCACATATACAGAAAATGCTATATATACATACTACTAGATATATTTAAAGAGACTCATAATACATAATTATATGTTTATCAGGCTTCAGGAATCAGGGCCAAGCTGAAAGACATCAGTTTCTGCTTTTGATTCATTCCATCCTCTGCTCTTTAAGTAACCACTGTCACTTGGGAACATTTCACATAAGATTTCTACTGGGAAAGAAAAATTTAAAAAATAATTTCTTATAAACATGATAAAAAAATTTAAAGTCCAATTAAGGAAAGGAAAGAATAGTTAAATACTCCACTGCTCTGTTAACATAGCTGAATAACAAAATATCTTAAAAACAACATTCCAAACATTTTTCTGTTTAATTAGATGGCCTTACATACCTGTCCTAGTTTTGGCCAGGATAGGGTTAATTGATGCAGTAGCCAGGAGGGGCATGACCAGGACGTTGAGGTTATTCTATAGAATATAGAATATAGAATATAGAATATAGAATATAGAATATAGAATATAGAATATAGAATATAGAATAATAATAGTAAAACTTACAGGGGGTGAGTGAGAGGTGAGGAGGAACGGGTCCCCTCTGGTCCAGGCGGTGATGGAGTGAGTGGTTGGGGTAATGTCAGGTTCCATATGGTGAGCGCTTGTCTATGCATCATTCAACTCTCCTGTGCCCTGTTATTAATAATGCTGTTGTTACTGATCATCTTCTTATTTCATTTGCTCTTTCCAATAACCCTTATCTTTACCTTTTTTTGCTTCCAAAAAGGAGACTTCTTACCATCTCACTGGGGTTGGAGAGGTGTGGGGGGAGAAAAGGGAGGAGTGAGGGAGTGGCACATTGTCTGGACTGTTTCAGTAAAATCACTCAATTAGGAAATATGATTCCTAGACTACAACAATCTTCAAGAAGTTAGATTGATTCAGTGGAGCTAATATTCAAATGAACCTAGTATACCACTACTCAGATATGTACAAATTGTTAAGAGCCTTCATAGGAGATTCAGATTCATGGAGCTGTTCACTGAAATAACTTTTGAGCTGCTGAAAAACAAGAAATACCTCTTTCTTAGGAGGATCTTTACCTTTTGAAAACAAAGAAAAAAAGTCTAAAAAATCAGATTTACAGTTTTCTTGTATCATAATCCACATGTCAGAAAAGGACCCATAAAATGTTCTACAAATACTTAAACTGCAAAAACAGCACATGGAAAACTGTGAACCTGTTGTTGAATGGGATAAACTGGTGACAAAAGATATGGAAAAGGCTGAGATTCTCAATGCCTTATTTACCTCAGTCTTTACCAGTTAAACTACCTTTCAGCTGTCGCAGGCCTCTGAGATCAAGGAGAAAATCTGTAGTTAGAAGGACTTACCATTAAATGAAGATCACCAAGTTAGGGAGCCCTTCAACAAACTGCAAAGGCAACCAACATCCTCCTCCAACTCATTAGCAAGAGTGCTGTCAGCTGGTCTAGCAAGGTGAGCCTTTTTCTTTTCACAGTCCTGGTGAAGTGATGTCTGGGACGCTGTGTCTAATTCTGGATACTCCATGACAAGAAAGAAATGGATGGTTGGAATGAGTGTGGTGAAGGGCAACAAACACAATAGTGGACTGGGTACCTGACATGCAGAAAAACTGAGACAACTGGGACTATTAAATCTGGAGAAAGTTCAGAATGGATATTATCAATGTATATAAAAGTTTGATGAAAGGTAATGAAGAAGGAAGCGCCCAGTGACAGGAAAAGAGGCAACAGGCACAAAGGGAAATTCATTGTTTCATCTGAATACAAGAAAATTGACTTCTGTTCTTGAAGAGTGGTTATACACTGGCACAGGTTGCCCAGAAAGGCTGTAAAGTCTCCATCTGTGTCTGTAGAGACATTCAGTGTGTGACTGGACGTGGATCTGAGCAATCTGTTGGATGTGACCTGTTTTGAGTAGAGTGGTTTGATTGATTTATCTGTACAAGCCCCCACCAACCCAACAAATTCTGTTATTTCATTAAAAGAAAAAAAATCTCTTCCTGACATATGTTTATGGAATGAGCCATGGTGTAATCATTAGTACAGTACGATAAGGGTAAATTTGAGAAAGGAACAAAGCTGCTGTTTTTCATCTATTTTATATTTTCTTCAGGAGTACTTTCCTGGTCAGAAACAAAGTACTGATGCTGATTCAGGAGGTAGAGAGCTATTAGTTGCTTACTATCTTATGACTTATAATTTAGAGGTTGGTCTCAATATATGGAACAAAGTTGGGACTATTTCTGTGTTAAAGTCGCATTGAGACTGACGCTATTGTTCATTAGATGAAGGAGCTGAGAACAAAACACAAATGAGATTCAGTATGGGTAGAGCTGGAGTAGAAAGGATAACGTGAATGAACAGGTCTGTACAGTCTAGGTTTTGGTTTGGCAGGATATTTCATAAGTATCTGAGGTAATTCTCTTGCATGTCACAGCGTTATCTGTGCTATTTAATAATTCAGGTTATTCTGTGTCTTAACAATACCATTAAACTAAAGGGCTGAAAGAGACAGAACCTTTTTCTATCTATTCTCTAGCAGAAGAATTTGGGGTAAGATTACACAATATCACTAGGACCCTGAGGGCTGATATATCAGTAGATTGTGTTAAGGTTAAGAAATAAAACTGGTGGCCTAATTTATTTGCCCTGAAGAATTTCCATTCTAAAGTCTCTACTGCAGAGCAGTTCTATATATGAGCAGGCATCAGATACCCATTGCAGTTTGTCAAAGTTTAACTGTCAAAAAGAAAAGGAATAAAACACTAAGAAGCCTAAAGAAAATGTTATTAACTTTCATTTGTTAAACATTCTTTTAAAATCCTGTTTCATTAAAATGTCTTCTTTTTGCTGGTCTTATATGGAAATATTAAATATATGAATTAAGTGTACTTGTATTTGAAACAAAGTACAATGTTAGAGTCAATTTCACATGAGGCTTGTCAAATTCTTTTAACAACCATAAAAAGTAAGACTACTGTTTGACAAAGTAAAGAGTAAAATTATTAAAAGTGCATACCTATACATTAGCTAAAAATGCTTTTATCTTAGTCAGAGCACCGTGGTGGCTTCTATTAAATCTGAAGTGATCTGTTCCTTTTGTGTCAGGTGTGACAGATTTACACAGATAAAACTTTCCTGAGACATTTTTTCAGTGACTATAAGAGATGATTTAAGGAGGAATCACTGTGTTTGTATTGGAAATTAATTAATTTTCCATGCTATGGTCCCAGTAAGGGTTCTGATCCCCTGCAATGATGTATGATGGCTCTGCAATATGGGTTACTAAGGGCAAAAATGAAACCAGAAACTATTAAACACTTTCCAAAACTATGTATAAGGTTTTAGCTAGGGGAGAAACTCATCAGGGCTTAATCCAGCACATCAAAGTAATGCAGAGATAGGATGCTGGAAAAAGAGGACTGGCAGAAATCAGTGCCAAATATAAGCTTTTGTTTTGATGTTTAAATTTAAGATGTGCTAAACATCTTGAAAACAATTATTGGTGATTAGTTCAAACTGCTGGTTCCTGAAAGATGCAGATGGTACAGCACTAATGACAGTAATTACAGTTCAGATACTTTAAATCCACTTGCAATCTATGCACTTTAAAAACTTTTATGAATAAGCGAGATTAAAAGTGTTGGTGCAAAAATAAAACTCCTCTGTCCTGTACCCTGTTTAACACACAACTTAGTTGAATATGCTTCAAAATTAGGCACTTTAAATAAGATTTGTCTGAGATGTTCTCTTGGTTTTACCTGGAATAAAGTTGGCCTGTGGTGAACAATCATATTGTGCATCCCTTGATTTTTGAACAATAATAACTATAATGATAACTATAATAATATTGCTAATTTTATGGTTCATGTTAATATTAATGTATTGTTATTATCTTCCTTTTCTGTCCTATTAAACTGTCTATCTTAACCTATGGATTTTGCTTTTTTTTTTCCTCAGTTCTTTCTACTGTTCCACTGCAGAGGGGGGTATGTGGGGATGTGAGTATGGGTGGGTGTGCAGTTGTGTGGTGTTAAACTGCCCGACAGGTTAAACCACAACAGACATTCACAGAATGTGTGCGTAGAAATGGAGTCCATCCTTAGTACAGTTTTGTTTTTGCATGGTGTTTCTAATGTCCACATATTCAGCAATAATGCAAGGGCCTAAACACTTTTTATTGTGATTTATAACAATTTAAAATATATTTTGCTCTGCTATTCTGGTTGTTGTTATTTGAAGTAACAATTCAGCCAACATCAGAAATATGAATGTGAGCTGAATAAGTCTTCTGCAAAACCTCACATTAAAGAAGAATAAATTGCATCTCTATTTTGTCAAGATTTCTTTCTCAAAGAGTTTTCACTTAAAACCTGAAGAAAAACGAATTTAGGTTTAAATATATTAGTGATGAGTTTTGATCACAAAACAAGTCAATGATATCTAAATAAAGACAGAAAGTCAAAATTACACTAATTAGATTTTCTGATTCAGTGCCCATTTTAGTTAAAGAGATCAAAAGAATGATTTAGCAGGCTATATGTTTCCTTGTAGTGCAATATGACAGTGAGGCATATATGACAAGTAGGACAGGAAAATATTTTATAAATTGCTACCTATTGATATACAGACATTTATTGAGGGAAGTGCCACTAAAATCCAGAAGCAAGGCAAAAAGACAAAAATCTTTGCTAAGAAACTCTCAAAGAAAATACGAGCTATTAACTGTAGCAGTTTACATTAATTAACAGAAATGTCCTGCAACATATGTTATGTATATTCATCTATTAAATATGTAAGCATGTAGATAATTTAAATAAAAATGAATTATCAGTATTTCAAAGGCATTTTCAAAAGCTATAGGAGATTTCTACTTAATATCTTAAGTAAGTGGGTCTCAAAATATTGCATCAAATTAGTCCATTTCATTTTTTATAAAGTATTCTTTCAACAGTAAACTCCTGCCATCTATATGATTTTTTTGTGTGTTTTTTCCCTTCTAAATTCTGATGAAAATTTAAGGAGACCTACAACAATATAAATGACAGTCTGTGTAGAGGAAGCAGTTTCACCTTGAGGCTTTTGTTGTTCACTTCACTCACTTCTCAGCTGGACACTTCATGGGTGGTTTACCTTACTTGTAATTTAGCTTCAACAGAAAAGGCCTATTTTTGCCTGCTGCACTTAAAGTTATACTTTATCTCTGACCTGAGGCTGACTCAGTAGTTACGTTTCTTCTGCAGAACAGATGGTTCTAAATTGTTGAACATATACAACCTGGCTTTAAATCATTGTGTGATAGAACATAAACGTTTAGATGTTCCCAACACTGAAAAGAGATATGGCATTCTGTGCCTACAAATGTGAAAATACTTGCATGATTTCAAGCATATGCAACGACTCAGGTTCTGTGTTTGCCCACGTGTGTAAGCTATCCCTTTTCTTCACATTGAATTAATGTATGTTCTGGTTTTCGCTGAGGGAGTGGAGTATCTGGTTCACATAAAGGAGAGCTCTCCTGACCTGCCTGAGGCCATACAAGGATGTAAAAGAATATTGCTAAAAGTACTTCTGAAAATTATTCTTAATTTTTTAATAATTAATACTTTCAGTAGTCAGAATCTGCCCAAGCGCTTTGCAGAATTTTTTATTACATACACTAAAGAGAGTGTGTGTGCGTGCATGTGTAAGGAGTGTGAATTTCTGTGTGCATTTGCATTCATGATTTTTTTTAACTTACATGGGCTTTTGCTTTTACAGATCTTTAGTACATTTTGTATTCCAGTTAAATCTAACTATGGGTAAAATGTGTTTTTACTTTTCTAGTTAGGATTATTCTTAATGCAAGAAAAAATTTGATAATCCCCCAAAAGTCCACCAAAAGCAAATCAACAAACAAAAAACTCTGACAACCAAACAACAAGAAGATAGTTAGAGATGTGCATAGTGATAAAAGTGATTTTATTAAAAATGTCAAGTAGAATCTATCTCTAAGTTAGTATAAATAAAATGCATTGGTACCTTACGCAGGATTACAGCAGTACTAATAGTAGTACTGACAGCCTGTAAGGAATTAAACTTTGGGGAAGATCTTATTGCCACTAGTTTTCATATGAGTCTTGTGAATTATAAGGACCTAGTCATGACATAAACATAAAATATGAATGTATTCAAATGGTCCTAGAAAGAATTATAGGACAGGTATACTTTTACCATTTCACTTTTGAACATGCAGGTGACAAGTAAGGAGTACAAATATCCCGGCTATCAGCATACCTATGCACCAGGAATGTGTAAGTCAGCTGCAAGGGGAGGAATAAAAAGTAAATAAATTAGTTCTTCAATGCAGAGTTGTGTTTCTCCAAGGTTCAAGTTCACAAAGGAGATTTATCAGTAGTGGGCAACAATAACGAGGTGGAACAGTACATTAATGACAAGCTCTTAGTAAGTGTGAGCAGAACTACACACTGAAGACACTGGTTGAGTAGTTTTGATAGAGAGCACGTAGAGGAAAGAAAAAGACAGTAATAAAGATGGGACCCATCTGTAAAAAATTCTGTTCACTATAAACTGTAAAAAACCCCCAGAAAAATTAGAAGTGGTAGAAAACCAGCAACAACAACAACAGCAAAAGATTAAATATACAGCAAGTTCAGTATGATCCAGCAGAATTCATCCAGCAATAAAATTATTCTTGGAAATTTTGCTTCCTGAAAAATAGAGACACTACATTAGATCTTCTGTGCCAACTTATTTGTTCTCCAATATAAATGACCTTTCAAGATAGTATAAATTTGAGAAAATCCTCAGATAAAGGCAGAATCTATTTCCATAAGCTATTTCCAGACTTCAAGATAAGTGGTAATATAACTCTGTAAAAAAAAAGAAAATATTTCACATAATTTTCTTCCTAAATACAAAAAAACTATCTCTTCTGAAAGATAATAGAGAAGACTGTCCAAAATATTATGCTTTTTTAAAAGGCAAACCTTGTCTTGTAACTATTTGCAAAACTCTTTTGCAGCACAGTAATTTCAAAGGTACTGAATCAACCAAGCAAACAAGATTTAAACCCTCTGAAATCAAGCCTTACTCACTCTGTGTTACTTCTTTTTATGGTGCAAAATAATGGACATTTATTCTCTATATTTTCTTCCTAGTTATGATTTTATTCACTTACTTTTGATACAATATTGAACGTTTATCTTTTACTGAACCATCATTAAATTTATTAAAAATTAAGTGAACATGGCAACAAAGATTGATCTAAAAAAAATTTACCCTGATATTTTAGCTTTTAATAAATATGGAGAAAAAGAAAGACATTTCTTAATTTTTTAATACTTTTCTACAAACTTTCTACCATTGCTGTTTTTTTCTTTCTCTACCACAGCCTGCCTGTTTTTTTTTCCAATTAAGCGTCAAAATAGTAACTTTTAAGTAGTCTATTTGGATTCAAAATGGAAATCAAATGAAGTATTGTCCATTTTTGCATTGTAATAGATTCATTCATTTGGTCATAGCACTATATATCTACCTTTTTAACACTGTTGGAGAGTTGTTTGGGTTTTTTTCTCCACACCAAGAAATTGCTTTGGCTTTAATATTCACTTCTCACTTCAAGATCCCTTATTATTCCAGTCATTCTTGCTTCAATTTTCTTTGTCCTGTCTAATCAGCATGATAGACTTCAACCTCTAGCCTGCTTAGAAAGCACCTACATGAAAAGTACTCGTGGAAAAATATCTTAACAAAATACCCATGCCCTGAATGCTGCCAGTCACTCCAACACAACTGCTTTAGATAACCAAATACAGCACGAGTTTTCCACTGGTTCTGTGCAATTTTCCATGTTTCATGTTCAGTCCTTAGTGTGGGCATAAGGGAATGCATCCAGGTCTGCAGCAAAGAGTCCCACGGTAGTACCTAAAGATTAGAAGTTATGAGAAGTTTGTTTATCAGTGTTTGCAATAATGGTGAAAACATAGACCACAGTTCTAATTTAAAAAAAATATAAAAAAAAACCCTAAAAAAATCCCACATGAGGATTTGTTTTGTTTAATTTTGTAAGACTGGTGTGACATTTGTTAGGTATCTGCTTCATAGTGCAATATTTTATTTGGCTTTATTTTAACATTTCAGCTATATCTTCCAATAAAAATACACAGTTTATGCATTTAATGAAGATCTATACATGTTGCTAAGAAAAGACAAAAAGTAACTGAATAGATTTTTTCATTCCCAGAAATCTGGGTTCTTTATTCAGCTCATCCATCACCTTTTCTGATATCTTTTTCATTAATATTCCATCTGCACAAAATTTAAAGATGTGGAAAAGTAGCCAAAGTGATGACTAAAAGTTCAATCACATTCACTTCAATTGCTTTTCTTGAGAAACTAATCCAAGGGAGAGGCTCACTGACAAGATTTTCGTAGCACTGATTTTAAATATTTATTTCAAAAATTCATTCTCATATACAGCCCCTTTGTCATTACATTATAAAACACACATTAAATTAAAAAATATGACTAGCTTTCAAATATTTATATGTGCCTATGTAGTTGATTTAAGTATTTATCTTGAAATCATACATTGGTGCCTGTAGCTTTTCCATTAGGAGTGAACTAAGAATCAGAAAGATTACAGGATGCAAACTTTCCTTGGATAAATAAGGTGTGTGCTCCCCAACAAGGAATCCTGCATGAATTCAGCCAACTTTTTCACCCCTCTGTCCCTCTTTTGTTTAACCAATCTCTAGTGCAGGGTTTGCCACTGTGAACCTACATAAACCTTGCAGGAATAATTCTGACATTTCTAAAGGCTTACGTAAGGCAATTAATAATTTAGAATGAAGGTTAAAAATGACAACATATCTTGTTTTATCATTTGTTTAACTAATTCCTATGTAAGAGGAATTGCTTAGGCTGATTAAAACACAGAAACCATGTGATCTCTTTTCCTAAGAGAGTGCTCAGATTGACTTACTAATTTTATTCGTTGTTTTGAATATCCTTCATGTGTCTTTCTATTCCTCTCTTTAAACAAAAATATTTCAAAATTTTTGTCTCTTTTAAAACTAATAACTTCAGTTATGGAATATTTTTATATATTTTTAGAGGAAAGATGTACAATAAATGTATATAAGATACAGAAAAGAATCCAGACATGATTTATATCCACCATTTGCTTGTGGTTTGATGCTCTTTTCTTTTTATTTTATCAGTGTTTTGGGGATTTTTTGCACTTAGCAGAGTACTGTGAAGTAGTCCTAAAGTTCACCTAAGGAGACACTAAGAGAGAGAAAAAGAATTTATATGGGGATTTTTTTTGTTAATCTTTTATTTTAAAGATTGCCTTATGTCTAACCCACCATGACGTAGAATACTTTGTCACATTATGGAGAGCAACCTTTAAAAAAAAAATGTTAGGTTGTTTAGAAATGTGCATATTTTTCTAAGATAAGCTTCATCTTTCCCTGTCTTTACCAATTACCCACATACCTACAAAGTAGGACAGACCAGGACCAGATTTTATACCTCTATAAATAATATTTTCTGCAAAATTCAAAAGTAAAGGTAGTCAGTATCAGGGATTTCTCTTCAAGCTACTGTATGGAGTTTATATCTGTCTTAGGTACTAGGAGTTCCTGATTGCATTTTCTGTGTAGCTGGATGGGTTCAGGAAATCTCCCAGAGTCCATTGTGGGAAGTGATGGAAATGGAAGCTCTTCCAGGCTTTTGCTGGTCTCCAGATTGCCCCTGCCTTCTTCATGCTTTTCAGTAGGTGATGAGTTGAAGGGTTTTTTAAAGTTTTAGCTTAATGATAGAGCTTCTACTGTTTTGTTTTTTTTTTTAAACATAACATTCCACTTTAAAAATGACCAGGTACCTGCTTTTTTATCTTCTTGATTTGCATTATTATACAGTAAAAATCTTCTATATAAGGTACTCCAATAAATGTTAATCCTTGAGATCCTCTATTTCATGCATTCACCCACTTAGGGCCTAATTTGCTCTGGCTTCATGCATCATTTGTTCTTAAAATCTGCAGAAGTTCCTCAGGAATGCTTAATACAGCAAAATCTGCAAAACCGTAAGAGTCTTACTTATTCCCTACATGTGATTGTTTTATCTTTAATTAAGCAACACCAAAAAAGCAAACATTTTATCCTCCAAAGCAAAAGAGGTACAGAATAAAAATCTTAATTAAATAAATAAATATTTCTTAGTTAGAAAGCAGTCTAACATTTTAGGAGACATAAATGTCGCATAAATTTTGTTACACACAGATCACATATTTCAAAATATATTTTTGTATCTAAAATAGTGTGGCCAGCAGGACTAAGGCAGTGATTGGCTTTCTGTGCTCAACACTGGTGAGGCCACACCTTAAATTTTGTGTCCAGTTCTGGGATGGAAGGACAAGAGGGACGTTGAGGTGCTGGAGTGAGTTGAGAGAAGGGCAGTGGAGTTTGGGAAGGCTCTGGAGTGTAAGTCCTGTGAGGAGTAGCTGAGGGAGCTGGGATGAAAGGAGGCTCGAGGGAGACCTTATTGCTCTCTATAATTTGAGAGTAGCCTGTACCAGGTGGGGGTTGGCCTCCTTCAGACAACCACTAACAGGACAAGAGGGAATGGCCTCAAGCTGTACCAGGGGAGGCTCAGCTGGACATCAGCCAAAGGATCTCTACTGAAACAATGAACAAAAATTGGAATGGGCTGCTCGGGGAGGTGGTGTAGTCACCATGTTCAAGAAACAACTGAACATGGCATGCTATGATTTAGTTGATGTGATGGTGTTTGATAAAAAGTTGGACTTAGTGATCATGGCGGTCTTTTACAAACTTAATGATTCTATAGTTCTATAAATATATTATTAATTTTTCCAGTCCAAATACAAAACTTTTAAAATGTTTGAAAATATTTTGAGCACCATTGTATTTTACCATGGCACTTTGACACAGTTCCTGTGGCAGTACATGCTGATTAATGTTATCGAGAATTTAATACATTAAAATATATGTTCTATTTAATAGAAATGGAAATTTTTTTCAAAAATAGGTGAGACTACCAGGCAATTTCATATATATTAATCAACATTTTTAATAATAGAGTCTTCAGCTTGCAAAAACAGTCTTTTTGCAGACGAAAGTATGTCACAGAATAACAGGACAAGTACTGAAATTTTGAAATACCTACACAGTATCTTCTGTGTTCCTGGCTTTACTTTGTCAAATTACATTCCTCACTTCTCTTGTTCTCTCATACTAAGCCAGGTGTCTGCCTTTCCAAGGAGTATAGAACTTTGAATAACTGTTCACTGAATTTTCTAATGCAAACACACACATAAAAAGTCATTAATAAAAAAAAAGAAAGACTTTTCATTATTAACATCTAATTGAAATGATTCTCCAGTGCATTCTATTAAATGCAATTTGGGTCAGATTGGCATTTACTAATGTAGATTGTACTTTCAGCATTGTACCATACCCATGCTGAAATTCCTATTTTGTTCTCTGGTTTTTCATTATTTCAATAAAATAGCTCTTTTCAGTTGTACAGTTTAATTTAACGATAGCATGCCCATTACTTACTATCATAGGGTATTTGTCATATTTGAGTAGAACATAATAACAGACTTTTTAAGTGGAGGTTATGTGAAGCATTCAGACTGTTTCAGAGATTTTTAATAATTTTCTTTTTCCTTCATGGCCTGTGCTTATTTTTACGGCCTGAAAATGTGTTTTAATTTTCTTTTACTTTCTAGGATGGGATAGTAAAGCTAGAGATGGATCTGTATGCAAAATTTTATGTTTATAAATTAAACAGCAGCTTTGACTTTGTGCTGCTTTTAATGAGAGTGTAGAGAAAAAATAAAAAAAAATCTTTTATATTTTTATCTTTAATTTTTTATCATTTGAGACACTGTGGGGAATTCTGACTTAACTGAAAACATTTTTTTAGTGGTAGAATTTATTTTTTTTTTTTAGACTGGGAAAGGAAAATTTATTTATTAAAGCAGAAGAAGGAGCTGAAGGTCAAGGGGTAATCTGTTTGATACAGCACATCTCAGCTGAAGGTCAGTCCCATGACCAGTTCCACTGCCTGAAAGTGACCTCAGAGTTTTCTTCTGCTTGGTATTATTCTGCATGCTTGAAGAGCATTTAAACATTAATGTCTTCATTTTAAAGAAGACACACTTTTTTTCTCCTGACACGTTCTAGGAGATACAAGACTTGTGAATTTTCTTGCCCTAGGACATAAAGGATTACCTGTAAGTAGGAGCTCCTGGTTAGCATCCCAACTCTCTCTCTCTGGATTAAAAAGGCTAGAACAATATGAAGAAAGTATAATATCTTGGGTTTTTTTCCTTAGGGCTGTCAAAAATTCTTGTCTCTTACCAAGGTCTTTTATATTTCCATCATAGGGAACAGGACCAAGACAGGTTCTCAACAGATAATCACAAACCCTGCAGATTGCCCAAAGGAAGATGCCATAAACAAGTCTGATCCCTTGCTGAGCCCCAGAACATTGATAAAGTTACTAAAATGTATTTTGAAGATTTTAATTTTTTTTAATATTGAAGTCTCCTTTTCATATATGCCCAATGTCTTTGCTGGTGGTTTTCTTTTCCAATAAATACTAACAGTAACAATAACAGTAACAATAACAAGAGTGGGAATAAGTACTGTCACAACTTTATTTACTGAGATGTCAATGTTTTGTCAAAAGCTCTTGTTTTCCAATCTTACAAATGATATTACATTCATAGAATCCTAGAATCCTAGAATGGTTTGGATTGGAAGTGACCATTTGTAGGGACAATTTCATCCACCCATAGACCACTGATGAAATTCCATCTATGAATATTTCTTGTTTTCTGTAATATTAATGATCACAGAAATTTCTCCTAGCGCTTTTAACTCACTGACAGTGATAACACCTCCTCAACTGGCAAGTAAGACACTCTCCCAGATGTGTGCCATATACAAGAAAAATTCAAATGAACTTGAATACATTTTTGTGGCAGAGGGTCAATAGAAAGAATTATTCTCGATAATGCTTCATCTTGGTGGAATACACCTGTATGCTTGTAACAAAGAAGGACCAAGTTTTCTGTTTCTAAAACAAAAATACTACAACCAATAGATTTAACAATCCAAATTTATTCACTCATGATTTTTTTCTCTGAAAATATGAGTATTTACATGTAACATACAAGAAAGACATAGCAGGATGACATTTAGATAAATACCAACCCAATTAAAGCTGCATCAAAACTGGAATGAAAAAGAAATATTCTTAAGACTTTGTCTTTCAAAAATTAACTAGATCATTAGATTCAAAAATCTATTGTTGGGATGTGCCTCTGGAGCACACATATGTTTTTGAAAATACTAGCAATCACGCATTCATTAATAGAATGATCAAGTAAAACTTACTGTTTAATATAGGCCATAGAACTTAGCTAGAAATTTCTGAGTCTCTTGATACCACCCTGAATATATAACTTTCAAGTTGACAAGGGCCAATTTATTTCCTAGCTTTAGCAATCTATCAATTCAAGGTTGAGTTTTAACCTGGGATTCTCTTCTACTCCTCATTTTGTCATAAGCATATATTATAATGAAAAAAATTAAACTCACAGAATGAATGTTTCTCCTCATATGCTGAAGGCAGAGACTCTATGGTTTATGTGGGTTAACAGAGTACTTAAATTCCTAGTGTCTCAGCCTTTTGAGCTATGTTTTCAAGTTCCTGGTATTGCTTACCTTTTTTCCAGTAGTCTCAGAAAGAAAATGAACTACCAACTGTGAAAAAAGAAAAAAGAAAAATATCAAGGAATCTCTGCTACATCTCCATGAAATTATCCCTGACAATGGTAGCTTCCAATCCAAACTATTCCAGGATTCTAGGATTCTAGGATTCTAGGATTCTAGGATTCTAGGATTCTATGAATGCAATATCATTTAGAAGATTTTGAAATGAGAGCTTCTGACAAATAATTGACTTAATTATCTCAGTAAATAAATTTGTGACAGTACTTATATCATATAGCACATTATGATTAATGAAGTTCAGTATATTCTGTTTAATCTTTATAATGTGTTTTTTTCCACTTACCAAATCAAGACAAATTGATAAGAGGAGAAAAAGACATTGAAGATTAAGATTTTTAACATATAGACAAGAGAAGCAGGCATGCTATCCCATTAACAACCTTCATCTCTCATCCTAGAAAATTGCTTTGGAGAAATGAGAAGCATGAAAAACTCCTTAGTCTCCTTCTGCCTGTCTGTCATATGGCTTGTCACTTGGACAGAGTAAAGACTGCTTGGGAGCTACCAGGCAGTGACATAGACTGGACACAATTGAACCTGGATTTACCCCCACGTAGTCATGGATACTTATACCACACTCAACTTTGCTCTTAAATATTGTTTTCTTCTATCTAGAGGGAACTCTGTGTCCACTCAAACCCTGCTCTGTTTATGGTCATTCTGGTTCCCTCACTCATCACAAAGTCTCTTTGACAAAGAGTGGTGCCAAATACAGTGTGGTTATAGCTTGCACTAGTTAGGCTGAAACTATTCTAGGTATGGAGATTAGTCATTCATTTCCTGCAACCAGCTGTACTACTGATTACCCAAGATTAATATCAAAACACCAAAACTCAATGTGTCCTGAGCCATTACCCAAACAAGTTCCCTCTCAAGTTGTTATCTTGTTATACACATTTTATTTTCATATTGGTCCTGAAGACAGAATGATCACATTATTGCTTTTGTATGTGAGTACAAACTGATCAACCATTAGAAAAGGGCGCAGGCAAAGTTATCAGGCAACCACACTTGGAAACAGCAAATCATACCTATAAATCACCACATCTTAAGTGCATCTACATTCTTTCTAAGACAGAAAAATTATATTTCTTTTCTTTTAATAAAGATAATTTTTTTTCCATTCTAGTGTAAACTTTCACAAAATCACAGCATCATTAAGGTTGGAAGGGGTATCTGGAGACTCCGTAATCTAACTCCTGCTCTAAGAAGGGTGAGATAACTCAAGCAGGTTGCTCAAGACTATGTCCAGTTGAATTTTGAGGATCTCCAAGGACTGAGATGCCACATCTACGATGATGTAGCATTTAGCATAAGATAGGCTCAGCTGATTGCACTGCTAGTATGCCAGCATTGGTTTTCCCACTGACTTTTGATCTTAAACTGCAGTAGTTTAGCAAGCTGTTGCAATGTTCAACCACCCTCAAAGAAATAAAGCCATCTTCTGATGTTTAAATGTATTTTTTTCTTTTCAAATTGACGTTTCAGTTTGTGCCCATTGCCACTTTTCCTGTTAGTGAACACCACTGGGGAGAGTCTGGTTCTGTATTTTCAGTCCCCACTGCCAGAAGGGAAACTCAAAAAACCTTTCACTATTATGTTAGATAATGTCATCACCTAAATCTCAGTTTTGTTTAAAGTCAGAAATAGACAACAATACAGTCTTCTAAATCCCTTACAGTGTTAAAAATAATCAGACAAATTTACAATGCCAGAGAGCAAAAGATCTTCTGCATCTCATAGTAGCTTCTAGCCGGAAGCCTTTGGCTGTACCAAAGTCTTTTTAAAAGATAAATAAATTGGAGAGTCACTTTTTCTGCCCCCATTGATTCATCTCTGATAAATTATAAGTAAAAATTTGCTTCTTATAATATCCTGACATTCACTTGGTTATTCTTCATTTCCTAAATATTCTTTGGTCCAGTGAGGACCAAAAAAAAGCATATGAAAAAATTACTGTGATTTCCACCCCCAAACACACTCATATTACTTCTCTGCATTCATAAGTCTCTGAACTTCACAATAGCATCCAGTACATTACAACCTTAGGTGACGCTGCCATGATCCAGGTCCTGCTGACACAGACACCGTTACCCAGATGTTGCAGGACCCAAAGTCTCCACGGACCACAGTTGCAACCTCACATTGGTCCAGTGAGGACCAATGATTTTTGCACATATTTCCTCCATTGAAGCATAATTTTCCTTGTGGCTGAAGAATTCTTCCCTAATAATCCAATCTGGGATTAATGTAGCAATTAATGTCACATTTAAGCAGTCCCAGGTGCTGGGTTGAGCTTGCTGTTCAGGTGGGACAAGGTCTGTGCAACTTCTACTACAAATCATAGGTTTTGGCAACAGCCACTGCACTCTCTGCTGTCTTCCTAAATCCTCTTCTCAAGTCAATGACTAGCTCCTGAAATGCTCCTCGATTCTTTAATCTAACCTAGCGAACAGCTTGTGTCTTAAATCTGTCTGAAATCCACTCTGAACTGCTCACTATTGTTCCTAGAACATTTGGCTTAGAAAAATGTAATGAGACAGAAGCACTCCAGGCTGAAGGAGGTGAAGACACTCAAGAGAAGCAAGCAGGAGATAACATTTTTTTCTACATTCTTCAGCATACACAATGTCCTGGGAGCTGTGTTACTTACTGGAGAAAATTCTACTTCAGATGTTTCTGCGATAAAAGAGAACAGGACTTTGTCCTCTGATTCACTAAAACCTTTTCCAAGTGTCCAGAAAGGTGGAACATATTTTTGCACCAGAAGTTCTGGATCCAGCTGCCTTTACACCTCTCAACAAATCTGTGATGAATTTTTTGTTTTCCAATATTTCTGGCCTAAGTAGCTATGCCACTCTCATTCAATAAAAAAAAAGGTACCAACCCACTGGTGAAACACATAGCAGCAGCATTGATACTTACCAGAAAGAACAGCAGGAGAACCCTTCATCAAATACCTGCACACACTCTGATGACAAGCTTAATTTCAGGTATCTACCACCTCAGAAATTACTCGTGTGGTGACAGCTCTTACCTATCTCAAAGAAGTGCTCTGACATTGCTGGCACAGAGATCTCTTTTAAGGCCATTGCCTAATTAGCTGCTCCTGCCAAAGGTTGAACACCAGTTTAACAAGCCTTAAAACACATTTCTAGCTAAACTCCAGTACAGAAATATGTCTGGAAAGACATTCATGCTCAGTTTGCTCCATTTCTTTTGCCTTTGCCTAGTGGAGAACAGTGAGAAGAAAAAAAAAATAAGGATTCCACAAGGGCTGACTGAGCTGACAGCTCATTAAGGATAAGAATCATTTATGGAGAATCTCCCATGGGATGAATTGCATGAATTGACTCATTGTGTTTAATTGCCCCTGGTGGAGTTCACACTAAACAGTACAGTTGAGAATTCCCTGCACCTTACATTTTCCCTTAAGGATTCCACACCCTGGCTAGGAGATGGTTCTTACTGTACTCATTCTCAAACAAATGGCTGCTGATCCACCTTGCGTGCCACAGACCCATTTCTGGAATGAGAGAGCATTATCATAATATGTAAAAACTCATCAAAATATCTCACTCATCTATGGTGAGGAAAAGAGAGCTGATTTGAAGGAGCTTTTCTGTCCCTTCAATAATGAATCTGTTTTGCTCGTGACAAGGACTTCTGTTTTCACTACTTTGCTTTCTTTATTCTATTCTGCTTCACATAAACTAGAAACAAATATAAAAACAAATACCTCCAGCATAATTAATATATACAGGCCTTCATAATTCCCATCCAATCTCAGACCAACAGCTTAATTGCTTATAAAATCTGTTAACGAAAGATTTCAAGACAGGATAAAATTTTTATTCTGCTATAAGGAAATGACCAAAAATAAGCATTCCTAGGTATAAGTAAAAATCATAGTTTATGGAAATAATCAAGAAAAAATTATTCTTGATTATACCTATGCTAATTGTAAATAAACAGTGAAATAAGCTTCTATAAACCTATAGGGTTATTTTATTATTTGGATTTTTTTCACCCCACAGTTGGTTTTAACAATATTTTGGCATCATAGTTAAGTAATAAATCATGGGGTTTCCATGGTAGCCAAGTAAGCTGAGTATCACATCATCTGTCTCTGAACTTCAAATAGATTTTAAATTTTATTTAACTATACTTTTAAAACTACTGTCTGTCTGATCTATATCCTTTTCCTAGTTTAAAAACACGTTGTAGCTAGTGATAGAGATTATCAAGAAATAAAGCAATTATGTCATACTCTATCTTTTCCTGGCATGGTTTGGTTTTGATTTTGGTTTTGTTCGGAATTTTTTTTTGGTTGGATTTTTTGTTGGCTGGGTTTTTTTGTTGTTGTTGGGTTTTTTGTTTGTCTTGTTTGGTTATTTTGTTTTGTTTTTTATTATAGATTTTTCAGTAGATCCTATCTGAGCTGGTGTTCCCCCTGTGCTGTTGAATATGTTTGCAAATAACCTGGAAAAGTGGAGAACTTAGAAAACTTAAAAGGTCTACTGGTGACAATAAGTTTTTCAAGGTGGTATTGCATACAGAATTCCAAAAAGGTTTTAAAAACTGAGCACCTGGGATGTCCAGTTTAACGTGGTGGTGATGAATGTCAAGTGATGCACTTGGCAAGATGTGGCAGAACAAACAACAATTATTTCACATCCAAAATGTTGGGCAGATAATTAACATTTGTCACAAGACCTTAAGGATTGTTCTACGAAAACATCAGGTTACCACTCAAAGGTTGTCAAAAAGGCTAACCAAAGGCAACAGATTGTAAGGAAAGAAAGAACTTGAGACATCACAGGACCATTCTACCATATAAATCCATTGTACTTCTACATTATGAGTACTGTATATGCTGTGATGAGTTAATGTCAAAATAAATATTAGGAAATGATTCAGCCAAGCAATATCAAAAGCATTGAACTTCCATAAGAGGAATAATTAATTTAATTAGGAGTTCTAATTCTTCAGAAGAGACCTTTAAAGAATATTTCAAAAGAGATTCACAAATGCATGGGACATGGACATGCTGAAAGATCTTTTTTTTTCACTTATTGTGTCTCTTGCATCAGAAGAATAAGGGAGCATCAACTAAAAATTTAGGACTCAGGTTTAAAACAAACCCCAAAAAGGTAACCTCTGCTGCTGCAACAAACCTCTTGAACTCCTTGTCATAGGATCCTTTGGGCTTCATTAGATTCGGGGAGATCTTCATCTGAAAGCAACCCACTAAGGGTTGCTAAAAGCATAAATAAAGATTTGGCCCAACTTTTATAGTTGGGATGTTATTTATGTCTATCCTAAGTACTTGGAAATG